>JAXQQM020080844.1:0-175274 GCA_034641835.2 Pinus albicaulis
GTGTGGAGACATTAGGAAGTCTACATCTATGTGCACATACCCCTACAACTGTGTGTGCAGGGTGGAAAGTGAATGCATGAGAAGGATCTGGCTATTAATGAATGAATTGTTGGGATAAAACTGAGTTCTATTGATGTGTTTCTTTACTTGTGGTTTCTGGGTTTCTGTGCTGACTAAGGGTTTTGTTTTGTAATTGAATAGCGTAGATATATTTATGGTTATTTACATTGTTTTATGCATGAATAAGTAATATCGCACAGTCTAGTAGTAAGTTAAACATATGTGTTGAACATCGCTTGTATAATTGATAGATATGTTCTGCGAAGCCCTATCAAGGAATAAAATCCCTACAGCCACAGTCTATTATCCCTTTGGATGCAAAAACTTGGTTTTAGCATCCCCCTATATCGCCTCGGGTGAGACTTCAATTTGCACAAGCAGATTTTTGCCGAAAGGGCCGGTAATAGTGGGTTTTGTTTGTTCCAATAGTCACATTTGAACCTGGATCTAGGCCCCATCAAGACAACACAACCTTCTTCCACAACTCTTCCATCACCTACACAACTGTCAAAATAACAATGACACAATCATAACATATGCACATAAGCAAATTTGTCACAAGCCAAACTGCTAGCAAATATGACACACTCATACACACACAAGCTACCTACAACACAATCATGTGCAATAAATGTTGAGGTTTACTTATTTAAGTTCTTCTAAGAAGGGTGTTTAGGAGGGCATTCACCTCCTTGCCTTGCATTGATATGATGCCAGCTCACACGAAAGGGGGTTGTTGCTCTCATTGTACTTGGCACATTGAATGTCGTCCCATCACTTCATCGATCATGGCAGGAAGTTAGCATAAGGTTAAATGTCATTTGAATATTGCAGGCGACATAGGGAGGTACACGAAGACACTGGAGGAGAATTCTATTAGATTGGCAAAGTTAGAGGAAACAATTTACAGTATAGACTGCAAGTAAACCATTCTAACGAGAAGATTAGCCAACATCTCCTTCTCCTCGGATGAAGATAGCGGTAAGGTAACATCGATGCATGGAGATTCAACCCAATAGTCATTATGACTCACGGGTTTTTTGCTTGTATCTTTAGTAGTCTTTTTTGTCTTCTCATGTCGATATATGTCAAGGTTTGGCACAACCATCCCATTTTTATAAGTTTTAGTGTACAAGACGTTCTAGTTAGACGACATCTCAACAACCTCAAGACTCTGAACATATGTTATTGGTCTTATTTCCTTCTAGCAAACCGATAGTAAAAAATGGTCCATGTAACCCTCATTTGATGTACTATAAAGTGCCCAACTTCACTAACACACATAAAATAAATTTTATAAATTAAAAAATTAAAATTTCAATAATGTATTCGTATATATAATATTTTATGAAGAGAAAAAATCATTCTTCACCTTCTTTTTATAATAGGACAAATTCTTCATTCCATTGGGCTTTAAGTTTACTTGATACTTTGTTTTACTATAAAATTCTTGAATTGTTTTATTTTATTGTTTAATTTAGGTACAAGAAAAAGATACATGTGATATTTTAAATTATTGTTAAGAAGTTTTCTATAATATCTCCGTTTTTTTTTAATAATTTTTAATTCTTTATTACGTTACTTTTTCTCTCTAATTTTTTTTTTTAATAAGAGCACACTTTTTTTGTAATTTTAATAATATTAATTTTTTTATAAGAGCATACTTTCTAATAATATCATTATTGTTAGATTTTAGGTTTCTGTGGTTACCATTTGTAACAGAGATTCTCGAATTATTCACAGTGTAAAAAAAATCATGATGACATTTCGAATCCCAAAAAGGATTCATCATTGAGTCCAATTGTTGAATTAATAACTTCTTTATTCTACATCTTTATTCTAACTTCTCCTTTAAATTACAAGTAGTTCGATTAAAGTTTAAAACAATCATAAAATATTTGGAATAATAATAATAATAATCATTTAAAAATCTAATATCAACTAATGTAAAGATCAAATTAAAAATTAATATAATGTAAATTTAATGACTCGATTAAATAAATCACATTAAAATACATGAACAATTTTTATATGTAATGTAATGACAACCTAAAAATAAATATATATAGATAACTCTTCATTTATAAAACCAAATCACCCTCTTCGCTCAACAAACTTGTAATGATATTAAATATTTAAACTATATTGATGTTGAATATTAAATTTAAACTATATTGATGTTGAATATTAAATATTTAAACTATATTGATGTTGAATATTAAATTTAAATCATTATTTTCAATGTCACAATCACATATCACATGTGATACAATTACACCATGCTCAAAATATATTCTTTATGGAAATGTCAATATACACGTGAATTAAATACATTTGTCATAATCGGTTTTCCGTGACGTGTGAGTCATTATAATAAAAGTTATGGAGAGTTTGTTTAGATATAAATTATATGGAGAGTTTGTTTAGATATAAATTATATGAAAGATGTATATTCAATAATTAAGGATTTGGAAGGAATACAAGTAAGTCAATATGTTGGAGATATGTCAAATTTTAAGGAAATGGTTTAAAATAAACAAGTAGATTAATTGAAGTATTAAAATGTAAACATTGAACAAAGTCTTTTAAGTAAGCTGATTATAATTAGAATAAATATAAAAGTATAAAAAAGGAATAAAGAGATAATACCTTAGAAGAAAATGATTTTCCCTAATGTGAATGGAAGCATAAAGACAAGGAGGGACGCTGGAAGAAGAAAGTGAGCCAAAAATAACAATATTATATAATGCATTTTAATCCTAGACATAAAATAGATACAAGAATGCATGATAATTAACATGTCATGGAAATATAAACTAACTGATGCAGAAGCATCGACATCCCCAAGTGAAAATCGAATATATGAACTTCTAGAAGGAGGGAAGGATGGTGGAGAACGTTATTGGCACGAAATATTTGTTTAATGCTGAAATCGAAACCCTTAAAGCATTGGTCAATCCATTAAATTATGATCTCACATTATCCACGTTATTCTAATTGTAAGCCACCTCACTCATAGGATATGGTCAATCTATTTTAAAACACGGAAGTTGCATGATCCTAGGAAACCCTTATGAGATCCTAGTAGAAAAAGAATGGATTTGAAATGACCCATTCGATGTATTGTATAATTTATAAATTATAGCCTTCGGCATAGTAAAAAGAAGAGGCCGACGCAATGCAAAGATCGGAATTGGTCATAATGTCCATTCATGTAAGAAGTGGCCCAACCATGGCACCATAGGTGATTGTGTAATTTCGTGAATTGTTAGAAATAGAACATGCATTTCGATGTTGAGGATTTATGTCTATGATCAATTTGATGTATTCTAGTCAATGGAGATTTAATAGTCCCGTGGTGAATTGCTATGTTTATGCTTTCCTTTTACTTTTCAGTTATTTGAATTCTGGACAATGATGAGTAGAACTAAATTCCAGCAATGTACCAACAGTGGTCGATTAAAAAATTGAGGATCCATCTGATGGTTTATGTTTACAAGGGATCTTGAAATAATATAAGATCAAGTGTTGGGAATTAAACAATTAACCATGCTGATGTCAATTTTTCAAGTGTTAATTGGCAGCCTACGATGGATGAAGAATGAAACCATTCATAAGATTGTTGGAATTGATGCAACGATTTTATTTCATGGATATTTGGATCTGCATTGGATCCATTTCAGGATTTACGCAGTCAATCAAACAGGTTTTAAAGCCAGAGATTGAAGCCTGATTCAAGAATGTGTGAATGAGGCAGTGAGGATCAAGTCAGAATTAAAACTCAGATAATGCAATTAGTGAAACAGAGTATGGTGAATTGTGTGAGTACAAAAATACGCAATTTTTGTGTACTCCAATTCGAGGAGTACGATTCCCAAGCTAAAAGTTTAGATTCCTATTCCCGATCCAGCAACTGAATTTCTGTTCTTACTGCATAATGGATGATTTCATCCAAGCGTGGGCCCATAATCCACATGTTTTTTGAATGGAAACCTTCAGTGAATTCAAATTGACGGACTAGGTACAGCCCCGTCATCATTTGGTATCAGAGCAGAATAAGATTATGTGTGCAAAGGAAGGAGGTACAAATATGTTGAAAATTGGTAAGTGTGTGGTCTTTATATTTTGTGTAGGTAGAAGAAAAGGAAGGTGAGAAGATTGTAGCAGCCTAGAGCCAGGAGTGCTCAAATGGTTCCAGAGGAGAGAACCAGAGTGATATGAAAGGACTCTATTAGGTTGGTGTGCTAAGTGTCTTTTCGGTTATAAAACATGTACAAATTTGTCTCCATTTTTTTGCTTAAGGAATGAGAAATTTAACCATGCAACATAGATGAATTTGTGAGTTTTAAGCATGTAAATAAGCCTAAATAACACTGAAAAACAGTGTTTAACAAAAAATAACATCACACATAAGATTTACACAGCAGGCATGATGAAGCAGTTCACCCCTCCTGAGCTACATCTGCTAGTCCAGCTCCCAATGGCATGTCCCTCTTTTCCATTATGCTCAAAATTGAAAATACATGTGCTTACAAGCCTCCAATGGTTGTTTTATCTACACCAATGGCTCCATAATCCTAAAATTATTCTATGTAGACTCTTGTTTCACCCAAATTGGTCTAAAATTGACCTCCCTAGTCATTTTCCCAATGACAGCTACAAAACCTCCACTAATTGTGGAGAACTCAGTTATCCGCAGCTAATTTTGGCAAATTTCCACAGATTTATTAAACCTCCGCATTGAATTGTCAGCGCGGAACTGATGGTGTAATAACTGCGTGCATGTGATGAGGTGTAGTGGTTATCCACCGGAGTTGACGGTTCCACAATCGTCGGCTTGTAATAAATATTGCAGTTAGGAAAATATATACATGTGACATGGAACTAACCACCGTTGGAATGAAATGGTTAACGTAACCACCAGTTACAACTTTTGATGTCGCGATGTATCATATAAGCATGTGACCATGCTGTTGGGGCCACCGACGGGTTGGGACTGCCGGTGGCCCCTGCCCTAACTTTCCAACCATTACAATATAAAAATAGGTGGTGAACTAATAGGGTAAATCACAAGTGATAGTGGAGGTAGTTGAGGTCTATGCAGGTGCGCTTGAGGTCATGGGGTGGAACCCCCCGAACTCCACAACAATTTTACACCACAGTACAAGGGACACGTGGCAGCCTCTGGGCTGGCCACGTGTCACCCATCCATTGGACCTCAAAACCACTCATACAACCCTTCAACACACCAGGAGGTGCCACATGGTGAAATATCATTGGTCTAGAGAATGAAATATTTTGAGAATATTCCCCTTTTTGTCTGCATGCTGACTAGGCATCCCAGTCACCCCTGTCACAAAATTTTAGATGTTTGGGAAATCAATCAGAACACGATATATCCCTCATACGACATCAGTTTTTTGAACCGTTCACAACGCCAGAATCAAAACGATGAGATCTACCTGGTAGCTCAGGTTTAGTACAGTTTCGAGCACTTTCAGTTTTGAGAAAAATTCATGATCTCCTGATCACACCTCCCCATTGGGAAGCTTTTAGACCCCAAAAGACTTTGATTACCTGTTCAGTAGATAATGGTAAATCTCCCTCACCTTTCCAATATCCATCTACTTTTCCTTCCTTGGCTTATTTCTTTTGATGCCAACTAGAAGGTAGTCGACACTTCTCCTCTTAGATGCTCTTGTTCTCCTGTCAAGGATGGTATCCTCCTTGAGCTCATACAGAAATTCTGGCGAGAAATCTTCAATAGATGACTGTTGAAAATCACTCCCTTGATCATCAATCAAAGGGGGCTCATACAAACGTAAATTTTCAACATTAACAGCTAAATACATTTGCATATATGAAGGCAAGACAAGTTGAAATGCATTGTTACCAAATTGCTTGATGATCTTGAATGGACCATAGCGGATGGGCTTGAGCTTTCTACCTTTTCCTTGCATCCTTTCTTTTCTCCTATCACTAACAATAGAAGCTTTAAATCCATAATGAACCCATACATGTTGAATATAAAGTTCAACAATTTTTCAGCAGTTATGGTTTTCTTACATGGCATAAGTATACACATTTTACTGAATCTATCCACAACTACATAAAGACCATCATGTTGTTTTCTTGACATAAGTAGACCTCCAACAAAGTCCATGGAGACACTCTCCCATGGCCTTGATGGTACCAGTAGTGGCGTGTGTAAGCCAAGCTTCCTATTTCTAGGCTTGCTTTTTGCACACATAGAACAACCTCTTATAAAACGTGACACACTATCTATCATGCGAGGCCAATAGCAATACCTCTGTAGATGTGCCACTATTTTGCTTACCCCAAAGTGTCCAGCAATAAGAGATGATGAGCCTCTCTCATGACACTTAGCCTCTCTCCTTGTGGTATACACAGCTTTCCCAAATGAAACAGAAATTTTTTATGCATGTCATGATAATCATTTTCCTCAACTTGATTCCCTTCACTCAAACTAGCATACACATCTTGAAAATCAGCATCATGTGCATATTGTTCTATGTGACTCTCATGTACAATAGAATCATTTTTAAAGTAAAGTAGAAGCAATTATAATTTTCCTTGAAAGAATATCAACAACTTTATTGAAAATACCTTTCTTGTACCTTATAACCAAATGAAACTGTTGAAGAAATCCCATCCACCTGAAATGTCATGATTGCTGCTATTTTGTTTGCAACTACAAGTACTATAATGCTTGGTGATCGGTATGTATAATCGTCTCTTTACCCATCAAGTAGTGTTTCCACTTATGTATGCTTTGTACGACCACATACAGATTTTTGTCATATGTAGGATAATTAGTTACAACACCATTGAATGTTTCAGAATGAAAATAGATAGGCTTACCATGCTGCAAAAGTACTGGGCCCATGGCATAATCACTAGCATCGGTTTGTATCTTGAATGGCTGTCTCAAATTTAGTAATGCAAGGACTGGAGTTGAACTGATATTTTATTTTAAAGCTTCAATATTTTGTTTTTTTTTCCTCCCAATTGGAATCGTTTCTTCACACTTGTCATTGCATGCATAGGAGCTGCTATGGCAGAAAAGTTAGCAATAAAATTTCTCCAATGCTGAGTTGCGCCTAAGAAAATTATTACCTCGGTTGCTGTTTTGGGAGTGGGCCAATTCACAGTGCCTTCCACTTTAGAAGGATCAATTCTCAACTCGCCTCCTCCTACGATGTATCCCAAATAAACTAGATAAGTCTTTCCGAACTCACACTTTGACATCTAAAGAAATAATTTCTCTTTCTTCAAAACATCAAGCACCCTTTTCACATGCAAGACATGTTCTTCTCTTGTTTTGCTTAAAATTAGTATATTATCTAAATACACAATCACAAAGTCATCAATAAATGGACGCAAAACATTATCCATAACATGCATGAAATTTTTTGGTACATTATACAAACCAAATGGCATAACCAACCACTCAAAGACTCCTTGTTTGGTTTTGAATGCAATCTTCCATATATCAATTTCTGCAATTCTTACTTGATGATATCCACTTCATAATCTAACTTAGTGAAAAAAATTTCTTCTTTCATCTAATCAAGCAAATCATCTATCCTTGGGAGCGGGTATCGATTCTTTACCATTATCTTGTTCAAAGCTTTGAAGTCTACACACATGCGCCAAGTCCCATCTTTCTTCAGAATCAAGACTATGGATGAACCGCATGGCGAAGTGCTTGGCCTTATGAGTCCCTTGTCCAACATGTCCTTGATTTTCTTCTTTATTTCATCATTCTCCATTATCGACATGCGATACATGCCGATGTTTGGAAGAGGACAATCTTGCTATAACTGAATCTCATGTTGAATCTCCCTTTTTGGAGGCAATCCTGTTGGCTCCTGAAACATCTCATGATGTGCATCAACTACATCATATAAATATGTTTTCAAATTAGGATCAAAATCCTCAAATGATTCATGATTAACATTAACTTTAGGCTTAATCATTAGAAGAACAAAATTATTACTTGAATTCACTAGCCTCGTTACATGTCCTGCATTTACCATTGCCATAGTTGTCTTCTTGCGAAGTGCTCTAACAATATCCTCCTTGCCATATTTGAATAAATGGTATTTTTTCTCATGGTGATGGAAGATCGCTTTCCTATCATACAAGTAAGGACTGCCCAACACAATACCTGTAATATCAAGTGGAACCACATCTAATTCAACTGTGTCAATAGAATGTGCATTTATTGCAAACCGCATGTTGGAACGGGGTTCCCTACACTGTGTTTTGATATAATTTTGTAATAGTAAGTCTTCCATATGGGATTTTGGGCAAGTCAAAGCCCCTAATGTTTTTTAATGGGTTAAAGGGTAGCTCTAAGGTCCGCAAACCACGGTTTGCAGACCATCGGATAGAAAAGGCTACGATGTTATAAATAGATAGATAGTTGGGTCTAGTAGGTAAGAAAGGCATAAGGTTGATGCTATATGCGAATTGTTGAGAGTTTTTTGGGTTGTTTTGGGTAAGGACTCCTGCTAGTTGTGTGCACAGAGATCCTCAGTCTTGCTATGTGCGGACACTGCTAGGTTGTGTGTGCGGGCTGTGTTTTGGGTTGTAAGCAGGTCTTTGGATATTAATGAATGCAGAATATATTTGAAGTATCTTTATGCCATCTAGATTGATCGTGTTTGTCACTAAAGTGCATCTGTGTTATTTATTTAAGTTACGAATATATCTGTAATCTGGAATTAGCTGCGATTATAATATTTTGTAATGGTAATTGTTGATGCGCACGTGGATGCGGTTGTATTGATCAGATTTGTTAATGATAGTAGCTCTGTTATGATTACTTGCTGGTTATATTAGAATCCTAAGAATATAACTGACCTGTGCGAACCTGCTAATTGCAACATTGATCTACCTTAATTACCTACTCTCTTCGAGGTTGCGGAAACCTGGTTCTAGCACCTCCCATACTACTTCGGGTGAGACCTTGGCCTGCGAAAGTAGGTCATTGCTGTAAGGGCCAGTAGTATAGGGGTTTTTTGGCAAACCTTAACTTTCAAACCTGGGTCAGCACCCCTCAAGCCAAAAAATGGTTTCGTTGTTGGGACCGGGAGCATTTTGAGAGAGAGATCGGGTAATGCCATGAGGTCATTGGAGACCTGAGAAACCGGAACTGGAAGACTAGTTCGAAGACATAGTGGATGCCGGAATTGATTCAATAGTTGGAGAAGACTGATAACACGATCACCCATATGGTAGATCATTGGGTGGACAGTGTGCTAGGAGGGTTCATAACGGAATTCGTAGTCGATCAATTCGTATCCTACTCTGAGGCAGAGAAGAGGTTCTGCAAAGGTTTCCAAGGTAAGTTATTGCGAACATTTCCATTGGTAATTAAAATATTACTATATGAAAAAGGCATTATGTGCAGCCACACCAAATGAATGACCTCTGATCAGATCGAAAGTACAACATGAAGTGGTAAGTACTACCGAACCAACCAAGAAAGGGATAGATCCATCTACAGTCCATTAAGAAAGTCGATTGTGCATAGTCCTCCAGCCACACCTCCTTCAAGTTAGCATAAGGGAAAGAACTCCCCTACACCTCCGCTACCACTAGAAGAAGATATGGCCACACACATCAAGCTACCGACCTTCAAGGGTGTAGGAGACAAAGATATGGACTGATTTTTGTTTGTAGCAGAATCAGTATGGACTGTGTAGAATGTGGCTAGCGATGCTCTAAAGAGAGTGCAACTATCCCTCGCTTTTGAGGGAAGGGCCCTGGACTGCTATATGGGGTATGTAGGCCAGCATGCGGACCCATCCATTTAAGAGATTAAGAAGGCTTTAAAAAAATAGTTCCAGAAGCCTAAGTCCTACTCATAGCTAGTGACTAAATTAAAAGATTTTAGGCAGGGACCCACTAAGTCGGTATGGGAGGCTGATCAATGGTTACAGAAGGTTATTAGAGATGGGGAGTTTTAGTATGATGATAGACAGCACAAGGAATGGTTCATCGCCATGCTATTACCTCACCTGCGCGGACCTATGGATCAGCAAGTGATTGAGACACAAGAAAAAGCCTTGGAGATTGCTATGAAGCTAGAAGCTGCGCCAAGAGATGATGCCTAGTTTGGGGTACAGTAGATCCTAGAACAACTGGAGGTAATGCAGCTCGAAATACATAATTTACGAAAAGAACGAGGAAAAGAAGCTAGCCCAGACGTATGATGCATAAGATGTAGGGTGTCTGGCCACACCAAGGATCAATGCTCTCTGTTGGCAGACTATGCAGGCTGGGAGACCCAACTCATTGCACCCTAAAGAGGCTATGGGGCCAAGTGGTCCGATGTTATGGTGCGTTGATTGTCGCATTGCCAAACTACATGATACAAACCACTGTCCCCGTCTTGGTGCTTATGTTTCAGAATTGAAGCAACAATGGTACCGCTTCTGCTCATCTGTGGGACATAATGAGCATAACTGTCAAACATATGACTTAATGATAGACCAAGGAAACTTATATAGGGTGCAGGCTGACCCTTCTTCACCACTATCCCCTTCAGGTAGAGGAGGCTCCCCAGCAAGAGGCAGGGGAGGGGGAAGGGGTGGAGGCATAGGTTGGGGAAGAGGGAAATTCATCTGTTACAACTGTGGATAAATAGGGCACTTTGCAAGGGACTGTCTGAACCCTGCACAAAAATATTGCCAATGTTTTCGACAATTGGACCATGTGATCGAAGACTGTCCAGTCCTGATAGCAAAAATGCAGGAAAAAAAACAAACCCCAACGTAGAATGTGCAGAGGGTTAAGGCAAAAACACATGATGAAGGACCAATTATAATGCCATAACACGGAGTGGCATGGCTACTAGAGGAGCTGACGAGAAATCTGCAACTGAATGTCTTATCTGGAAAGCTACTATCAAACAGGAAAGCTTGGACCTGTTAGCCACCTATGAATTTTTTGTCAAGAAAATAGGTGGCTAAATATTTTTCTAAGCCTTTAAGAGATACATTTCCTATGAAAATCTCTCATCCTTGAAGCCTCTATGTGCCCTTTACCTTTGAAAATATCTTCACTGCTGTTTCCATCAAAAAAGCCTCACTCTCCGTGAAAAAATTATGCTCAGAAAGGCCTCCATTTGCCCCTTTCTATCCCTGCAAATTTCCCCATTTTAACCCTTTTTCCCTTTCTTCAAATTTTCCCCTTTAACCCCCAAAATTCCTTCCTAAGCCTAATAAATCATTCCATCTCCCCTTTTAACCTCACAAATACCCTTTGTTTGGCCTAAAAATCCATTTTTCCCTCTAACGAAAACCTTTGTTCAGCCTTAAAAACTTTGTTTTTAGGCTTAAAAAACCAATTTTTTCCATATAACAGGCTTAGCCCCTTTTGGAAAGCCCCTTAACCACTTCCCCTCCATGCACTCGGGTGCTAATACCAAGCACTAATCCATACAGGGCTAATCGGAATCGGAAGATGTTCGAGAATGCTTTTCCTTTGTAAAACAAAAAAGTTCTGTTGCGAGAGAGTTTATTCTTTCAGCCTTTGGTGCAATATTGGCCGTAGGTCTATACAGATCTGACGGTCCGTGAAAATCCCACAACCCGCCCATCTCACTCCTTTGTAAACTCCCGATGAAGATCTCCACCATTGATCTTAAAGCATCCGACGACCATTGCAGCACCGCGCTCATCGCCAATCGGAGATTTTAGAATGTGCCACCCTCCGATGCCCCGATTGGCTGATCCCTGATTGAATCTAAGCCATCCATCCATTCTAATCCAACAGCCAGGATTCGCTCTTTCTCCGCCCCATGTCCCCAATTGGTCACCTTCCGATCCAATCACAGTCGTTGATCTGAAGCCGATCCGAAGTTCCAGATGCAATCGCTCCTTCATCCCATCGGTGTTTTGGCCATTCCATCACTCTCCCTCCAATTCATCCCTCTTGATCCAACGGCTAGGATTTCTCCCGCCCACTAACCATATCCTCCTCCTTTTCTCTCTCTCTCCAGATCTTAGTCGTTCATTAATAGATCAGACGGCCTGTATTCAAACCACCTTCCGCTTGACCCCACCTTAACTGACTGCGCACATTATCATATCGCGCTCCAGCTCCTGTCGTCAGATCTCATAGTCCCAGATCCAACAGCCCACATCAATATCACGTTGTTTCCTTGTCCGGGCTTTAACAGTTAGAATTTACGCGATATGGACGGTTTTTAAATGCCACGTGTCAGTCGGAGACCTATATCGCGTTCGAAAAGTGAAAACAGCCTTCCTCCCTTTCCACCGCGTGAAAACAGTTGTTTTTATTGGAAAACCACTTCCCCACTTCCACTCATGGACTTTCTTCCACGCAAGCCTGACCGTTGATATGTGCAGATCAACGGCCCTCATTGCATCTCGCACTCCATTCACATTTTTCCCATCGCGCGACCATAGCATTCCATCGGATCATCTGAGTCGTTGATCTCCTCCTGAGATCTAACGGTCCATGTTGAATCGCCCTCTTCCCATGACTGGGTCCCACCATTCACGCCTATTTTATTGCATTCTCATGTGTTTCCTTTGTATTCCGTTTAAAGGTCCAAACTTCATGGTTTACATTAAAAAACATTTTCTTCCGCCAACATTAAACTTTTAATGTTTTACATTAAAAGGTTATATCATTCCACCTAACTTCATAAGCCATTCTATCAGTTAATCATAACCGTCGATCGTCGCCACCAGATCTAATCGAACGGCCCATAATCGTTCTTTTGGGGTTCCCATGTTTTGGCTAGGTTGACAAGACCAAAAGATGAGACAACATAGAACCACTTTCAGACCTTAGGATCTAGCCCTCCTAGGTCCAGAGAGGGATCTCTCTAGGTGAGCCAAAGTGTATGTCTTTGAAGCTCTAAGTTGTGATTTTAGGCTAGTTATAGGCTCAGGGTTGTTTGTTTGATTGTTTATGTTTGGTTGCTGGGAATCAGGAGAGGAAGGTCCAATATAAGACAAGGATGGGCAAAGAGGAAATTTAGGCAAAGGTAGATAATTTAGAGAACATCAAGGCCATTGGGCTATGGAGTCAAGAAAGGATTTATTTGTAATCAATGTGCAAGCTTTCAGTTGGGCTAGTCATCTAGAGCATTTGGATCTCGCAAAATGATTGGTGAAATGGAACATTAAGGACTGAAAAAGGATAAAGGAGAACCAACCAACTCTATCTATAGATCAGGTCAGAGATCATTTAACTCCAGACCTACTTGGACAAAATCAGAGGTAGGACAAGGGATCTTAGAAAGGCCTAATTGGGATGGAAAGATCCTAGAGAGGCAGAGACAAGGTTCTAGACCCCCCAGTGTTCTCAACACATTCAACTAGATCCTAGCAAGAACATCTAAACACAGATTTCATTAATTCATACATCAGAGAGTAGGAAATAACATCCACTACACTGGTTAAACCAATTGAAATCAATATTCAAATACACATGTAAGCAGAAAACATAAAGGGCTGTGAGAGCAGGAGCATAAGGTACCTATCAAGGGTAAATCTCATGCCAAACTTCTGATGCGAGCCATTAGAAATGGAATGAAATGAAATCAAACACAGAGATAAGGAAACATCACCATCTGCTTTAGATCAGGATCCAAGGAAATATGATTTTCATATTAAAAACAACACAAATCAGGTACATCATAGCCCATAGCTTGAACATTCATTCTGAATACATCAAATCTCAGCCTATCTTGCAATATTACACAGAGAACTTGTCTCAAGAGGAAAATGCTTGTGTTTCACTGATATCTCATCAACAACCAACAACAACCTTTACAATATTTTCCTTCTGTGTTTTATAGCAGAGGATGAACAGAAGATCGACTGAGGGGGTAGGTGAACAGTAAATGAAACATTAAACACAAAAATGAATGCAGGGCCGAAACCCATTTTGTTTGACTTCTGTGTATTTAATCTTTGTCACCTCCCTTGCGAAAGAGTGATCTTCTCCGGATATGATCTTGACATATTTTGGCTGTAGTACTCCTGGTGCTTTTGAACAAAAATAAAATAAACTACTGAGAAGTCTGTCATATAAATGCTCTGGCGGTTTGAACTGTTGTTAGGGTGGAAATTCCTTCAGGGACATTGTGCATAATAAAAGCTGTATGGGTGCCCTGTACTTTATGAAGAAAAACATTCTGCTGATGAACAAACCCTGACGTTACCTTTTACTTGCGCTCAGGCTCCTTTGATCAATCCTGGGGGTCTTCTAATTTGTACTTTTGCCTTCTAAAAATCCCTGAAGAAGCTCATAAGTTTTCCATTACTTGCCTTGAGCTCTCTGTTGTTCCCGTACTGTCTCTGTTCATGCATTCTGAGCTTTAATGGTGCCAGAGAGTTGGTAGAGTTTAAACCCTTCCCTTTGATGAATTTATGGCGCAAACACCTCCAGACGTTTCATGTAACATCAGGCTCTGAATACAACCTATGCACATGGTTTTCTACGACCACCCTGTCACTGTGATAGAGATCGTGCAACATGGCGGTCATTCCCTGTTGAAAACCCTGAAAAACATGAAACCTGCGAAGAAAATCATGGACGGGTTGGCGGATGATGTGGAGGAGGTGAAAGGTAGTGCAGGCGGTGACATGGCGGAGAAAAATGCGAAACACGGTGACAAATCGCCCTGGTGGAGGCTTGGCGGTCCGCGGAGTGAATTTGACTGAAAAACATTGAAAAACACGAAATTGGATGAATATATGAAACAGAATGGATGAAGGTACGGCGGGTACACGTGGAGATGACGTGGTGGGACTGGGGATAGTGGAAAAGTCAGCAGCGGGTGAGAAAATCTGGACCGTGGATGGTGGTAGAGATCGACGGACGGTGGACCATGGCATGAGCTATCACGCGTGCAAATTCATTAAACGTCGTGCATCTTGGACGGGCGATAGCCGTCGAATGGCCCGCTCTAGATCAGACGGTCAACGGTCATTTCGCTGGGCATCCGTGTCCGAACAATAACGCGTGAAGGATGGAGTTAACGGGCGGGATTGGCGGTTTTGAAATCGTACAGGAGGACAGGTGTTGAGCGATGAGTGGAATCACTGGCCAACGATGGAAAACCGCCCTCCGCCCAAAGGCAGTGCGAAATAAACCAGGAAGTTTTGGAATAGTGCTCGGGCGACAGGGGGACCATCGTGGCGGGCGGATTCTGCACCGTTAGATCTGTACAAATCGATGGTCGAGATCGCGCCCGATATGGATTGACTGCAGACCATTGATTCTGTGGATTTAAATGGACAGCGGAGATGAACTGCGGGGGACCAAGGTGCACGGCCATGAGAATTTTGGAGCGACCCCCCGCAGTGAATAACAGATGTTGGATCTGGTGGGCAAACGAACGGTGGGGATGCAAGCGGGGGACCAATGGGTTAATAAAAAATATATAAAACTTTATAATAAAGTTCCATGCAGTGTATGGTCTGGAAAAATGTTAACAGCGGGAACTTCATAATATAAAGTTTTATTAAAAAGTTCATGATAATATGTAATGGGTATGGAAAGAGGCGGGGCTTTATAATAAGGTAGGAATGTGGGTTTCAAAGCCATTTTTAAATGAAATTAAAGGCTAGAAGGGGTAACGATAGGGAGATGGAGGGGAATTTGGGAAAACAAAGGGTGTGGGGATTTTAAGAGGGGGTTTAGGGGGTTGATGGGGGGAAATAGAGGGGAACAGAGGCATTTTAACATAAGGAGAAGAGAGGGGAGAAAGGGACATCTTGCAGGGGTGCAAGGAGTAACAGTAGGCCCTTTAGGAATGGATCAACAGATAGGATTTGTATTAAGCATAGCACTCAGAGACTTCAAGGAGGATGGTTTTTTAGGGGAAAGGCATTCCTTGAAGGCTCTACAATAATCTAGCCCCCAGCTTGCTTGTCAAGAATTCCATAGGGGGGCTAACACATTCCTCCAACAAACTTTCACTAGACCATTTTTTCACCGTTTCACTGCATTTTCAGTTGTTTTCTGCTGCATCCACCACATTCACCTCTGTTGTGCTGCCATCCTCACAAACTTCCACTGCATCCATCCTCCCCCATGCATGGATTTCTTAACATATTTGTGTGTTTTTGGAGGGTACAAGCGGTGGAAACCGCCATTACTCACAGTCACTATTAGTGACACAGAGCGCAGAGAAGGCCATTTTTAAAGCCAGAATTAGCAGGGAAGACTACTGAGGGGGTTTAAACACATATTTTATCCAAATCAGGGGTATTAACTCCGATTAAAACCTCCAGCACCATTAAACTTGCAAAATTCACAGACAGAGACAGTCATGAAGCGGCAAAGAGTATCAGTAAAGGATTAAAGAATTTTAAAGCCTCTAATTGAAGATTTTAAGCTTTAATTAACTGTTCAAAGGGCGAATGTACTAGATTGAATACCTTGTGAGTTACACAAAAGGCCTAATGAGGCCTAACACACAGAAAACAATATTATCAGTGTTTCACATCAGCATAAGTTTCCCTCATGAGAAAGGACGAAGTACCCATACTGTTTTTATTCTACGTCGTGTTCCTGAGAAGATTTCCACCCTAAAAAAATTCCTAAGGCTACCAGAGCATTTATTATGCAGTATGGCAGACCTAAAGTCATTTATCTGCCTTTCTCTTACCACCAGATTACTACAGCTGAAAGTACATCAAAGAACATACCTAGAGTAAATATCAACCTATCGAAGACCACTCTTTCATCCAAAGAGTACTGAAGATTAATGCATAGATATTGAGACAGAATGGGCCTCGAGCCCGCTCCTGCTACTTCTACTTTAACGTTTCATTTAGTGTTTCATATGCCTCCTCCACCCCTCTTTTAGCTATAATAACTCAAGAAAAACACATTGTAAGGGTTGTTGTTGTTGATTATTGATCGGATAACTGTGAATTGTAAGTTGTTTCTCTTGAGATATAGTTCTCTGTGAAAAGTTGTAAGATAGGCTCAGGAAGATGTTTTTAGACTGAATATCAAGCTTTTGGACAATATTGTACATGACTGGTGTTGCTCTTTAATATGACGAGAACATTTCTTTGGATCATGGTTTAAAGCAACGGTGATGTTTTCTGCCTTTGTCTCTGTTTTCCTTCGGTAATTCATTACATTTCATTTCTATGGTAAGCATCAGAAATCTGGCTTAGGATATACCCTCGGATGGTACCCTACTGCTTCTACTCTCCTTACCTTTGATGTTTTCTGTTGAATTTTTTATCTAAGAATTAATTCAAGCTAATTTAACCAGTGTAGTAGCTGTTTTTCACTGCTAGCTGATGTATAAATTTACGAATCTGTTCTTGGATGTTCTTGTTGGGTTTTAATTGAAAGAATTGGGATACTGGGAGTTTATAATTCTGATTCTGTCTCACTAGGGTCTTCTTCAATCAATTGAACCTTGATAAGTTCCCTTAAGTTGGATGTCGAAGCATTGAAAGTTCAAAGCCTTTCTCGGATCTCAGGTTTTCACCTTTGTGTTTAAATATTTAATGTTTTCTTTGTCTGAAGAGTTAAAATTTTAAGAGTTGGATCATAGGTGTTTAATGGCATGCCCTATCCCTAGATCTGATTCCTAAGTGGTCACCTTGGAGGTTTCCTTGTCATTCACCTTCACTCCTCATCATTTCATACAACACTATCATCTTTAAGATCATATGTTGTAGATGACTAGCCCAATTGAAAGCCTTGAATACTGAATAGAAAGTAAACCCTTTCATGATACATTGCCCAATGGTCTCGAGTGTTCTCTGAATTATCTCTCCTTTGCCTAAAATCCTCTTTGCTCACCCTTGTCTTATATTGAACCCTTCATTCCCTTTTCCCAACAACCAAACAAACAAACAAAACAAACCTTGTGCCTTATAACTAGCCTAAAACCTTAAAACTAAACTTCAAAGACATATACCTTTGCCTATATAGAGAGATCCCTCTCTGGACCCAGGAGGGCTAGATCCTAAGGTCTAAAAGTGGTTCTGATGTTGTCTCATCTTTTGGTATTGCCAAACTTGCCAAAACATGGGAACTCCAACATAATGGCAACTCCACTGGGGAACTTTGAGTAAAACACACCTTTAACACTTCAAAGACTCAAAGAAGACCATAGTAGCCTTATTTTGGTGGTTAATCACTGTGGTGGACAGTATACCTTCTTGAAGCATTCTGAACCATCCACCTGGCGACTCGATATTTTTCTAATGATTAAAAGACTCCACCAGTGATCAGTAGGCCTGCTAATTATTTTGGTTTCACAAGACTCCACCAGGAGACCATCCTTCATAACAACATCATCCATATTAGAAGTAAAAAGTAGGATTGAGATTCTTTGTCTGAAGATAACATACTGGCTTCAAGAACCATTCATACAAGAGCTTATCCTAACCCAAACCCACCTGAAATAGTTGACAACCCTAAGAGCATTCTCAGGAAATCACCTACTCCTAGAAAGCCAACTATTTCCAGACACATCCATAGAGCTAACTCTGCACCAAAAGACTTTACAGCTCTATCAGAAAATCAATTTGACTTAGACCTACAAAGCAGTTTACCAAGGACTAGGTCATTCAGTGCTCTAGACTAGCCAGACCTTGAGCTTCCTGGTTCACCATCTCACAGTGGTCAACACATTAGGGATAGAGAGACCCCTCCCTCCACACCTCCAGATATTCACTTCATCCAAAACTTGGGGCCCTATCATCCTAAATCATCTCAATAGAGTGTTGTCGGTCCTAGTATCCCTATCATCCACATACCTGCTGCTCAGGCCAATCCTGTACCCCCTCAGAACATCATCATGGCAGCCTGGTATGCACCTCTGGTGTTACCATAGCCTCTTGTTCCTTTACCCAACGATTATCAATCGAAAATCCCACATTTCGCTGCAAAAGATTCTACCACAGCTCAACACCATGTAGATAGGATGGAAGATTCCTTTAACTATATGGAGATAGATGATGAAACAATCAAGATGAGAATCTTTGCCCAGAGTTTAGGAGGTGATGTGAAGAAATGGTTCAAAGGCCTACCTCCTAATAGTATCCATGATCTTCCCTCTTTATATCAGTCCTTCATAAACAAATGGGAAGTCAAGCCCAACCCTCTCCAAATCTTAGCAGAATACAAGAATCTTAAAAGAAATGTAGGAGATAGTGTCCATGACTACTCTACAAGGTTTAACAGTGTTTACAACGCTCTTCCTCCACATATGAAACCTCCCCAAGGTATGGATTTAGTGAAATATCCTAAAGGATTTGATGCTGACATGGCCTACCAGCTTAGGGAGAGAGATTACAACACATTGGAGGATATGCAAAAAGGAGCAGTGAGTGTAGAGGCTAACCTTATTGAAAAGAGAGCCAGAATGAGGTCTGAGAAAAAGGTAACATATAGGGATGACATATCAGCTTCCACATCCGATCCCAAGTATGACAGTCTAGCCAAAAACATGGAAAGGCTAGAGAAAATGATGGGGAAAATGGTTGTCACAGTCAGTAATCAGAACGGAAACCAAAATCATAACCAGAACCAAAACTTTAGGAGAAACTCCCCTCCTAATAGACAGAGAGACTCTGATCAACAAGTCATACCCCCATTCCAAGAGAACTTCCTTGATGAGGATGAGGGGATAATAGAAGAGTCCGAGGGGACCATAATAAACATGTTGGAAATAGACAACTCGATCCACAACTATTCCACAAAAGAATATCAGACCTCACACTTACATTGGGATGAGGAAAGGTTAGAATCTGAGGATTACATGATAGGATTTGAAAATTCCATCATGCAGGTCAGAGAACGGTATGAAATTAGAAGCAAAAAGAGCTTAGACACTTCCAAACCCAAAGCTTCTGAGATTACCATTAAGAAAAGACCTGAGAAAACTTCTAAGGTGACTGTTGAAAGTAGTAAATCAGCAGCTGAGAGTTCTCGGAAGAACAAAGAAAAAGACAGCCAAAATGATGATAAACAAAGCCAACAAGCTAGCAGCACTAGCACTGCAGCTAATGCTCCTGATAAAATAGCTACCAGCACTATACATAGTGAGACTTAGCACACTGATTCTGCCACTAAAGTAGTGGCTAAAAAAATAGAGTTGAGTCTTACAAAGAGTCAATCTCCCTTCAATTTGGAGAGTGAGATTGCCAAAATTAAAATCTCTATCCCACTCTCTGAGCTGGCCACTCAGGATGTATATAAAGGCCAAATTTTGAAAGCTTTAAATCTAGGTGAAAAAAGTGACACTGTCAATCTAAGTGATGACCAACCAGCCCTTCTGTTTGGTCCAAATATAGAAGGGAAGTTTCAGGAAGGGGTAGTACCTCCTTTAGTACCTCCTTTTTATATCAGCCTCAATATCCATGACAAGATCCTTCACAATGCAATGCATGACTCTAGGGCATCACACAACCTAATGCCTAAGGTAGTTATGGAGAGGTTAGGCCTAGAGATAACCCGTCCTTATAAAGATTTATATTCATTTGACTCTAGCAGAGTAAAGTGCTTTGGCCTAATCAAAGAACTTTGTGTGAACCTGACCTAGATTCCAGCCAAATGTATGGTTATGGATGTTGTAGTGGCAGATGTGCCACCTAAGTATGGCATGTTACTGTAAAGGTCATGGGGACCCAAGCTGCAAGGTACAATGCAGATGGATGGATCATACGCCACAATCCCTGTCTTTATCCAGCTTAGGAGACTGTATAGAGAGGCACACATGAAGTTCATGGTTAGCAGCCCTGAAAAGCCTGAAAATTCACCTCTGTAATCTGTACACATAGATCTAGATTCCTTTATCCTTTGCAATGATGAATCCATAGACAAGCCAGAACTAGAAGACATGTTGGAAAAATACTGAGAGGGGGGGTGAATCAGTATTTAATGTAGACAATAAAACTTTTTACTTTTCCTTTCTAAAAACCCATACGCAACTTTTCAGAAGCCAACTAGCGTATATACGCGGATATCCTTTACAGAACTCACGTATGCACAGAGATCTAATTATGCATTCAATTCTTAACTCAGATCATTGCATTATTCATTTATCAGATATTTCAGGAAACAGTAAACAGGTGCAGAAAGAACAGAATAATCATCACACATAGGAAACACACATGAACACCGGGATTTTTAGGTGGAAACCCAATTCGGGAGAAAACCACCACTGCCGTCGTTTCAGTCTTCAATATTTATTAAAAAGAAAAACTTCTTACAATCATGTACTGGTGCAGACTTATACCAGCAAGCAAGCACCCACCTGCAGAAGGCTACAACCTTCTTTTGTTTACCAGCCTCACCTGGAAGGGAGCTACAACCCCCTGCTCTCGTTTACCAGCCTCACCTGGAAGGGAGCTACTACCCCCTGATATTAGCACCAGCCTCTGCTGACAGAAAGCTTCTACTATCAGACTGAAGGCTTCAACCCTTAGATCCATTGTAGACCACATTTCATTAATTTTCACACTGGATCAAACAGCTTCAACACAATTCTTCACTTATCAACAAACATCCCTTTTCATTTCATCAGTCAAAACAGTGAAACCACTGTAACCAGAATATCAGAAATAGCCCAGACTTCAGAACAGATATGTAGAACCTCAATTATCTTTTGAGCAACCATCAACTCAAATACCATATGCGCTTTTCCTTAAACAGACCTTCGTATACACGCGCTTTTACTGAAGAGAACCCGCGTATACATTTGTGCAACTTATTAGAAAAACCCTAACAACCCATACGTGCTTTTGTCTGAATAGAGCCGCGTATACACGCGCTTTTCACGAAACGAACCTGCGTATAGATCTATAAAAGATAAATTTTGCAGATCAGACCAGATCTATGAACTTACCAGATTTTTTCAACTTCTTCAACAGATTTGTGTCAGGTCTTCATCACTTCTTTTCAGATCATCCACGAGATTCACCATTTCAAGATCTAGAGATCTTGAACCTTCATTATGTTCATAGACGCATCATAGAATCAAATCTATCAATTAAAGAGCAGAGTTCAACCATGCAGATATACTTCAGAGTGAAGTATTCATTAAAGCCCAGACACATGCACACACTTTGCACAATGAAATTCTTCTCCTTATATAGATTTAGCCTTTTTCAATACCATGAGTCAAAACCACATTACTTCCGATGGTTTTCCTGGACGAGATCAAATAGACAATCCATAGCTCAATACAATGGGTCAATAGCATGGTAATGCCCCTTGGTATTCTAATTTTGGAGTGCAAAATACCATACACGACTTGGAACGTACTTTTCCGCGTGCATACGCGCTTTCTCCTTGAAAAACCCGCGTATGCCTTGTAACACACATTTTTCATCATTGCTTTGGCCCTCACTGAAATTTCCTTCTCTAGTACTTCTGAGCTACTTGTAGAACATCAGATTTACATCATTAATAAACTCATCAAGCATCAAGAACATATTTAATAAGAGGTTGCCATCATCTTCATCAAGTGGGTTGCCATCAAGGACAACATTTAGCATCATATTGCCAACAATCTCCCCCTTTGGACTTGATGGCAACCATGATGGTGTCTGATCACCAAAACAGATAAAAACATTAAGCAGAATGATATTCTCCCCCTATTCAAACACCATGTCACTCTCCCCCTTTGACATCAAGGGCAAAGGGCGGATCAAAACCAACACAAGGATTTTCTCCTTATGTAGAAAGAAGAGCGTTGTAGATCTGATGTGCACTAAAGATATCATGCTCCCCCTGACTCTATGACCTTCCTATCACTAAGGACTCATACTTACATCAAATGATTCAACCAAGTGGATTTACATAAGTGACTCAAGTACCCAACCAAGTGGGTTTACACTTTTGACTCAACTACCCAACCAAGTGGGTTAACAAATTTGAACAAGTCCTTACATGACTGAATATTACAATTTTTACATCATGGGTCTCAACATGGCCCTTTCATCAAATTACAAAAATGACTTTTCATGACCAATACCAGAAGGACCTCAAGAGAGATCACATTTTAGAACCATCATAATGCCAAAAATGCATTATACTCAGCAAGACTACTACTCCCCCTGAAAATGTGCATCCAATGCATCCTTTCTATATGACAAAAGCTCCCCCTTTGCTTGTGCATCCTGAATACTTTCAACAGCAAATCATCAAGGCATCTTCACCCAAAAACAGAGAATGAAACAGAAATATACGAACTGAAATACCACCATTGACTCCAAACAACATCAAAGATACCAAACAGCACTGCAGTTGTGCTAAAAAATGCTGACCCCAAACAAAAATTTCCAGCAAACAACGGTTTTATGTGTTTAAACTCGCGTATATACGCGACTATCTTTCAGGAAACCCGCGTATCCAATTTAATCTTTTGAATTTAATCAGATCTGATCTTCTGAGAGGTAGAGACAACACCAAACTTCTGCCTGAGATATTCGAACGTTTCCCTGGGCAGAGGTTTGGTAAATATATCAGCAATTTGTTCCTTGGAAGGAACATACTCCAACTTCACCTTTTGTTCAAGCACTTGTTCATGTAGGAAGTGATACTTGATGGGAATGTGCTTGTTCTTCGAATGCATAACAGGATTCTTTGAGATACTGATGGCACTTGTATTATCACACATAATGGAGATAGGAGGTGTACATTTGATTTGAAAATCTTGCAAGGTTTGCATCATCCAAAGGAGTTGAGTGCAACAAGATGCGGCAGCCACATATTCTGCTTCTGCTGTAGATAAAGCAATATAATTTTGCTTCTTGCTGAACCAAGATACTAATCGGGGCCCCATATAGAATGCACCACCACTAGTGCTTTTTTGATCATCAACATTTCCAGCCCAATCTGCATCAGTGTAAGCATGAAGAGTAAGATCAGCATTCTTTGGATACCATAGTCCAAAATCTTGAGCTCCTTGTAGATATTTGAATATTCTTTTGACAGCTTGAAGGTGAGACTCTTTTGGATTAGCTTGGAATCGTCTGACAATACCAACTGCATGCATAATGTCCGGTCTAGTCCCAGTGAGATAAAGTAGACGTCCTATCATTGATCTGTATTCTGGTTGATTCACCGTGGGAGAATCATCATGAGAATTGAGATTGGATCCGGTTATCATTGATGTACTTACAGGTTTGCATTCTTCCATGCCATACTTCTTCAAAATTTGCTTAAGATATTTTGCTTGTGATAGGAATATACCATCTGTAGTTTGATGCACTTGCAAGCCAAGAAAGAATGTTAGTTCCCCAAGTAAGGACATTTCAAATTCTTGCTGCATGACAGAAGCAAATTTCTGACTCATAGATTCTTCATTACTCCCAAAAATGATATCATAAACATAAACCACCACAATCAATAGTTTATTATTTTCAATTTTTGTGTATAAGTTGCTATCAGCAGACCCCTTTGAAAATCCTTGTTGATGAAGATATTTGTCAAGACGATAATACCATGCCCTTGGAGCTTGTTTGAGACCATATAGAGCCTTTTTAAGTCTACAAACAAGATTTTCATCATTTCCCAAAATGAATCCTTTTGGTTTTTCTATATAAACTTCTTCTTCTAGATCACCATTGAGGAATGCAGATTTGACATCCATTTGATAAACTTTGATTTGTTGAAAACTTGAAAAAGCAAGAAACATTCTTATGGCTTCAAGTCTAGCTACAGGAGCAAAAGTTTCTTCAAAGTCTATACCTTCTTGTGGAGTATACCCTTTGCAAACCAGTCTAGCTTTGTTTCTTATAACGTCCCCATTCTCATTTAACTTGTTCTTGAATATCCATTTGGTTCCAATGAAATTTTTGTTATGTGGTCTTGGTACCAATTCCCAAGTGTGATTCTTTTCAATTTGATCAAGCTCTTCATTTATGGCTTGAATCCAACATTCATCTTTGCTAGCTTGATTGACATTGTGTGGTTCAATTGTGGATAGAAATGCCAGATAGCTAGAAGATCCCACAAGAGTCCTCCTTGTTTGTAATCCTGATTCCTTATTTCCCAAAATTTGAGATTCAGGATGATTATTTTGAACATATCTAGATGGAGCTTTTCCAGATAAATCATCTTCTGGTTATTCATTGGATCCATTGTCTATATCATTTCTATTTGACGCAGAAGGACAATAGTCACCATCATCTTCATCTGTTGTGTGTTTTTCTTCTTTAGGAGCTGTAGGAAACTCATAAATAACAACATCAATACATTCAACAATCTTCTGAAGCCTTTTATTGTAACATTTGTATGCTCTGCTTGTAGATGAGTAACCAAGAAATATTCCTTCATCTAATCTGGGTTCAAACTTGCCAAGCTTTTCATCATTATTTTTGATAAATCATTTACTTCCAAAAACTCTAAAATGCTTCACAGAAGGAGGATTACCATACCATAGTTCATACGGATTTTTATCACTATTTACTCGAACATGTGCCTTGTTAAGAATATTTGCTGCTGTGTGAGCTGCTTCTCCCCAGAAAGTGTCAGGTTTTCCGGAATCATCAAGCATAGCTCTAGCCATTTGTTGAATCGTTCTATTCATTCTTTCTGCTACGCCATTTTGTTGTGGAGTGCCTTGTAACACACATTTTTCATCATTTCTTTGGCCCTCACTGAAATTTCCTTCTCTGGTACTTCTGAGCTACTTGTAGAACATCATATTTACATCATTAATAAACTCATCAAGCATTAAGAATATCTTTAATAAGAGGTTGCCATCATCTTCATCAAGTGGGTTGCCATCAAGGACAACATTTAGCATCATATTTCCAACAAGACAGAGATGCAAGCAATAGAGTAGAGCACATATATTTTAACATAATGGCCACTCTAGACTTAGAAGAAAACGAAAAGGAAACCTTTGGACAGTACATTGAATCTAAAACTCAAAGTAAACAAGAACAAGACTGCAAATAGCTGACTAGTCATCTCTCTGAACTACACACACATCGGGAAGAAAAAAACACTCCACACCACGATGCAGACCCCATATTACAGCATAACAATGAAACCAATGTTAGGGAGGAAAATGATAATAAACCTGAAAATGATTCCTTATGGAGAATGAATTTTGATGGGTCCTACACTAGAAATATTGCAGAAGGGGGAGTGTGGTTGCATAATACTGAAAGTGACTATGCTGAGAGTCATGCTTTCAATCTGAACTTCAAATGTACAAACAATATCGCTGAGTATGAGGCTCTCATCCTATGCTTGAATCTATTGAAAAAACTAGGAGCCCATAGGATAGCTGTACATGGAGACTCTGAGTTAATCATAAAACAAGAGAAAGGTGAATATACAGCTAAACACCCTAGATTGAGAGCGTATAGGAATGATGCTATGGATTTACTGTAAACCTTTGTAGAGTACGAACTGGTGTTTGTTCCTAGGAGTCAGAACGTAATTGCGAATGGATTAGCCTGCATATCTAGTTCATATCATAAGTCTCCTAGTGACAAACAAATCATCATTCAGATGAAATATAGACCTGCAGTGCCTGATAATGAGAAATATTGGTAGGTCTTTGAGGGCGACAAGCAGATAGAGGATTTCCTGATTGGCAAGAATGAGTTTGAATTCTCTGATTCAGACTCTAAATCTGATGAAAGCTGCTTAAGTGAAGAGCCCCCCGATGAAGAAATATCACCACATAGCGTAGAAATAAACACTTTAACTAAACAACTTGGAAATCTAACTGAAGAATATAAGAACGCGGGAAAAGAGGAAATAGAAGTGCATCAGTTAAAATATAAGAATATACCCTGAGGACTGGCACCTTTAGAGGACCTTTTTTATTTCGATGATGTGGCGAAAAAACCCACTATAGAACACTCAGACTCAGATGTCGAGGAATGCAACATAGGCACTGAAGATAAGCCTAAGATGATTAAATTGGCTAAGTCCTTGCCCGTAGACATGAAAAATAAATATATTGACATATTTAAAGAGTTCGTCGATGTGTTTTCCAGGAGCTACGAGGACTTAAAAGCCTACAACACAGACATTATATAGCACAAGATCCCTTTGAAAGAGAACCAAAAACCCTTCAAATAGAAACTTCGCAGAATTAACCCGAAACAACTACCTCTAATAGAAAAGGAAATCAAGAATATGTACAAGGTAGGAATTATAGTACCTGTGAGGTTCTCTGATTAGGTTTCCAACCTTGTAGCTGTGAGAAAGAAAACAGGTGAGATCAGGTTGTGCATAGATTTCAGGAACCTTAACAGAGCTTCACTTAAAGAAAATTTCCCCTTACCAAAGATGGAACACATCCTACAGAGGGTAGTTGGCTCAAAATGGATCTCCCTGTTAGATGGTTTTTCAGGCTATAACCAAGTTTTAGTACTCCCATAATACCAACTCAAGACAGCCTTCACCACTCCATGGGGCACTTTTATGTATGTAAAAATGCCTTTTGGACTAATGAACGCTAGTGCGACCTTCCAACGAGCAATGGACATAGACTTTTCAAAGGAAATAGGGAAGTTCATTGTCATCTATCTGGATGACATAACAGTTTATTCCAAGATTGATGAGGAGCACCTAAAACATATGAGAAGAGTTTTTGAAAAATGTCGAAGGTTCAGTCTGTCTTTAAATCCCAAGAAGACTGTATTCGGGCTTCAATAAGGTAAGTTTCTTGGCCATAGTATATCAGAGAAGGGAATTAAAATAGACCCACAACAAGTTGATGGAATACTGCAGATTTCCCACCCGAGAAACATAAAAGAGTTGCAATCCTTTATTGGGAAAATTAACTTCTTAAGGAGGCTTATTCCCAACTTAGCTGAGCACCTCAGAAATATGACAAACAAGCTGAAAAAAGGTGTAGGGGTTGAGTGGAATGTAGAGGCTAAAAACTCTTGAATCAGTTAAACTTTCACTCACCGTGATCCTGTCCTAATTAGCCTAGATTTCTAAAAATATTTCTTGATATTTTCCTTTGCCTCAGAGCACACAGTGGCCGCAATTCTACTACAGAAAAATCCAGAGGGAATGGAACAACCTATTGCTTTCTTCAGCAAAGCTCTGAGGGATGCACCCTTGAAATACAACATAATGGAAAAACAGGCCTACGCCTTGGTAAAGGCCCTGAAAGACTTTAGGGTGTATATACTGCATTCTCACATCATTTCCTATGTGCCAAACATAGTGGTAAAAGATATTTTGTCCCAAGATATGGATGGAAAGAGGGGAAAATGGATTGTCGTAATATTAGAGTATGACCTGGAAATAAAACCCACAAAATTGATCAAAGGTCGGGGCTTAGCTCAAATAATGGCTGAATATAACTTGCAAGCCCTTGACATAAACATGGTAGATGCCTTGGATGAATAGGAAGGATTTCCTGATCCTACTGTTGAAGAAAAATTTCAAAATTCTCCTTGGTATTCTGATATCCTGTATGTGCTCAAAAACCTCAATGCCCCTCCTGATCTATCAATGACTAAGGCCATATTCCTAAAGTTAAAAGCCAAAAAATATTTCATACTGAATGAATGTTTATATTGGAAAAATGCAAATGGTCTATTGCTTAAATGTTTGCCTAAAACTGAAGCAGAGAGGATTAAACAGGAGTTCCATGCAAGAGAGTGTGGAGGCCATCTAAATTGGAAATCCACTGCTAACAAAATACTAAGAGCTGGTTATTACTGGCCTACACTTTTCAATGACATCCATAAAATGATAATTTCCTGCCATAAATGCCAGATTTTTTAGGGCAAAAGAAAGCTCCTCCCTTTACCATTGCAACCCATTACTGTTGAGGCTCCCTTCCAACAATGGGGCCTTGATTTCATAAGAGAAATACACCCTTCATCTTCTGCTCAACACAAGTGGATCTTTACAGCCACAGACTACTTCAAAAAATGGATAGAGGCCATACCTTCTAGGAATGCCACAGATTCTGTTATCATTAAGTTCCTAGAAGACCACATCCTCTCTAGATTTGGCTGCCCAAGAAAGATAATCACTAATAACGTTGCTGCTTTTGGATCCAAGATAGCACTTGGTCATTCAACTTCTTATTACCCACAAGGTAATGGGTTAGCTGAATCATCTAACAAGAGCTTGGTGACCATCATCAAAAAACTGCTTGAAGAGAATAAGAAATCATGGCATAACAAGTTAGTGCATGCTTTGTGGGCTGACAGGATAACAACAAAGAAATCCATTTGCATGTCACCATATCACCTTGTTTATGGAACAGAGGCAGTGTTTCATACCAGCCTTGGGGTACCAGTGATTAAACTAGTCCAAGAGATTCAGACAGAAGAATACAACATGGTATGGAGGATAAATCAAACAATTCATCTCCAACAAACAAGAGAATAAGTCTATAACAAAACTCTGAAAATTCAAGAAAATATAAAGAAGTTGTTTGACAAAAGAACAAAATCTTGTGAATTCAAAGTTGGAGATAAGGTTTTAAAGTAGGACTCTAGGATAGAAGATAAAGGAAAGCATGGAAAATTTGACATTTTGTGGCAGGGTCCTTACATCATCAAATCCACCATTGGCCCAAATGCCTTTTTTCTGCAAGAGCTAGATGGTACAAATATGCTTGGGGGTCCTGTCAATGGTAGGATGCTCAAGCATTACTACTGTTGATTTAAAATTTACAATTTTCATTTTCATTGTAAATACCATTGTTGTGTTTTGTTTTCAAAGAAAAAGAGAAAATGTTCCAAAAAAGAGAGAAAGAGAGGTTCAGACATGCTCAAAACTTTAACCTCTGAAGTGCAAAATATTGGCTCTAATATGATCAAAATTTGAGCCAAAGGAAGTAAAGGAAGCTAGTTCTAATATGCTCAAAGTCTGAACCAGCAAAGAAGAGAAAAGATTGGCTCTAATAGGCCCAAAACCAGAGCTGAAGTAAGGAAGAAAGTGACTCTAACAAGCTCAAAACTTGAGTCACAAAGAAAAGAAGGATGCTTCAAGTGTTTCAATATTTCAAGCCTTCGAAATTTTGTTTTCAAGTTTATGCAATTTCAGTTCATGTGTAGCTTTATTTATGCCATGCATCCACAACAAACCAGACTGTCCAATCCTAGTTTGACTATTTTTAAATTTCTGTTGTAGAATGTAGAGAACGAAATCTGCTAGACAGTTTAATCCTAGCAGATATTAGATTAGGTAGAGAAACTATGAGGCCAACAGTTTAATCTGGTCTCATGGAGGAATAAGGGTAGAATTAGACTAGTTTGTTTTCTACTTTCAATAAAAAAAAATGATGAAGAAGGTATGCAAATTCAAATGCACCTTGAAGAAAAAATGTTAGGATTGTAGGATGGGTAGGTAGACTATTTAGGGAATGTTTGTTGCTAATTAATATCCATCATTTTTGTAACAGCTGAAGCAAGGATGAGAAGATGGTTCAAGGATCGGGCATATGGCCTACTCCAAAGATTATTTTCTGAATTCTTGACACCTTCAAGAAGATGCCATCCACATGTGGAGCCACTGTTAGCCACCTATGAATTTTTTGTCAAGCAAACAGGTGGCTAAATATTTTTCTGAGCCTTCAAGAGATACATTTCCTATGAAAATCTCTCATCCTTGAAGCCTCTGTGTGCCCTTTACTTTTGAAAATATCTTCACTGTTGTTTCCTTAAAAAAAGCCTCACTTTCCATGAAACAATTATGCTCAGAAAGGCCTCCATTTGCCCCTTTATATCCCTGCAAATTTCCCCATTTTAACCCTTTTTCCCTTTCTTCAAAGTTTCCCCTTTAACCCCCAAAATTCCTTCCTAAGCCTACTAAATCATTCCATCTCCCCTTTTAACCTCACAAATACCCTTTTTTTGGCCTAAAAATCCATTTTTCCCTCTACCAAAAAACCTCTGTTCAACCTTAAAAACTCTGTTTTTAGGCTAAAAAAACCATTTTTTTCCATACAACAGGCTTAGCCCCTTTCGTCCAGCCCCTTAACCACTTCCCCTCCATTCACTCGGGCGCTAAGACCAAGCGCTAATCCATACAGGGCTAATCGGAATCGGAAGATGTTCGGAAGCGCTTTTCCTTTGTAAAACAAAAAAGTTCCGTTGCGAGAGTGTTTATTCTGTCGGCCTTTGGTACAATATTGACCGTAGATCTGTTGGGGTTCCCATGTTTTGGCAGATTTGGCAATAACAAAAGATGAGACAACATCAAACCACTTTGGGGCCCTAGGATCTAGCCCTCCTGGACCTGGAGAGGGATCTCTACAAATAGAGCAAAGAATGATAAATCTTTGAAAGCTCAGATTGAAATGTTAGGCTAGTTATGAAGCACAAAAGGAGGTTTTAAATGATTTGGTTGGTTGGTTGCTGGGTTGGTCAAGAGATAATAGACTGAGAAAGTAATGGGAGAAAGGAAACAAAACAGCAGGAGGCTTCAGCAAAGAGGATAGGCCAAGACAGTGCCATCCATTGGGCTATGGAGTCATGAAAGGAAATTACGTGCAACAACTAGCTAAGGCTTTCAAAGGGAAAGTCATCTACACTAAAGGATCTTTTAGGCAGATGATGGAATGGAACATTAAGGAGGGAAAGTGAAAGAAGGAAAGCAACCGAATTTCTGTCTATAGATCAGGTCAGAGGTCATTTAAGTCCAGACCTGCTTGGACATACTCTAAGGTAGCTCTCAAAGAGACAAAGGGGCTGCTTATAGATCGGACCAGAGGTCATTTAACTCCAGGTCTGCTTTAGCAACTCCAAGGGGAATACAGAGATAATATTAACGAAGGGATCTTAGAAAGGTCGGCTGGTCATGCAAGGATCCTAGTGGACAGGGCTATCTCTAATCCCCAGTGTTCCCAAACCTTCCGGCTTAAACCCAGCAAGAACATCTAAGAACTGATTCAACCAATTCATACATCAGAGAGTAGGCAATAACATCCACTACACTGGTTAAATTGACTGAAATCAATTCTCAAATAACACATGTAGCAGAAAACATTAAGGTAGGGAGAGCAGGAAACATAGGGCACCTAACAAGGGTGAATCCTATATTATACTTTTGTTGCCTACCAGAAGAAGATGAAACAATATGGAAGTGTAATAAACAGAGTGAGAAAAACATCACCAATAGTAATAGACCAGGATCCTGTGAAATGTGCTTTGATTAATTGATGAAAAACCAGTCATGTACAATAAGCTCAATGGCTAATACAGTCCAGACTTTCGCCTCCCAGCCTATTACATACAACTACTCTGCTACTCCCTCCCACGACTATTCTAACAGTCAAGAATGAATCTCTCTAACAACAAGACCCCAATAGCTGAACAACAACAACCTCTTCATTATGTTCTCGGGGATTTCTTATAGGAGAAGTGGAGCAACGAGGAGTAGAATACACAATAAATGAATCTCATTAAGACAGAGTGGTGGAGGTGTTCACGCCTCACTCTGTTTAATGGAAAACTGCAGCACCGTGCGTACTCATGGTATGGCCTGGGAGTCTCTGTCAGGCCGAATTTGGCCTCTGATGTTCTTTTAGAGTTCTTCTGGTGTTTGGAACTCTGCTCTGCCATTCTGGAATTAATGACATGGATGGAAAAACTGCAAGTCTCTCCATACTTCCATACTGTTGTCCAGACAGTCTTAAAGAAGTTCTGTCCGTGCAATTAACTACTTCAAGGCTCGAGGAAGCATGGAGAAGATTGTTGGAAGGTGTACCTCTGGGGGAAACGTCCTGCTATTAGGTAGCGCCATTATGGCATTGTTGGCGCGCTCACTAGTCTTCAAACAGTGCCTTAATCCTTTGAATTCAGGATCAAATTGTTAATCTTCAATTACAGGCGTAAATATTCTTCAAATCTCGTCTCTGCTGCTTCACCGGCTGGCTGAAATGGCCTCTCTGTGCTAATCCGCACAGTGGAAAGAAACTATAAAACTAGGCGGTGGTGGAGGAAATGCTGCGGAGGCAGTGAAATGGTGGCGGGATAGTGGAGAAACAGTGAAAAATGGTGGAGAAATGGTCGCACAGTGTAAAGCCCGAAGATTATCGTTTGGGCGAATTACACAGGAAAACACGAAAAAACAACGCACGGAGGCATGAATGTGGGGCCGGGTACTGAAATCGCAATCGCAAATCGGAGCGGGAGTGAATCGCAACACACCTTTAACAAGTTTCGATTGCGATTGGGGTCGGAGACGCGATTGAGCGATGACCGTTGATCTGGGGGAGAAATGAACGGCGGGGATGTAATCGGAGAGGCAGCACGATCGAGGGGATCGGGAGAGGACTTGCGATCGGGAGTTGCGATGACCGTCAGATTTGCGGGGAGAATGGACGGTCGGGATTGAATCGGAGCATCGTAATCGGAGACAGGGAGATGGGAATTGCGATTGCGATCAGGAGGGGGAATGCGATTGAGCACTGGCCGTCGGATCGGCGGGACGGATCGACGGTCGGGATATGATCGGAGGATCACAATCGGAGCTCGGGCAAAAAGAATTGCGATCAATCGCATCACAATCGCTTGCGATGGGCCGATCGGAGGGTGCACTTAACATGTTGCGATTGCGATGGGTGGGGGGCTTGCGATTGGCGCTCTGCCGTCGGATCACCGCGGAAGATCAACGGTGCAGAACCCTTCGCAAGACTTAATCGTGATAAAACAATCGCATCGGGGATTTTCAATATTACACAGGGTTTTTCCTCTCTCCGATCTTTTCGAGTGCGATAATCGCTTGGGACTTAAGCGCTTGGTCCCAACGCACGGGCATGTGGGGAAGTGGTTTGAAAGGGGCTTGCGGAAAAGGGGCTTAGACCTATAATAAGGTCGGAAAGTGGGTTTTGGCCCATTTCAATGTAATTTGAGGGCTGGGGAAAGGTAACGATAGAGGAATAAGGGAGGATAATGGCCACCAAAGGGATAAGGGTAGAATTTAAAGGGGAACTTGGGGGGATTTGAGAGGTAAGAAGGGAAATAGAAGGGGAAGAAAAGGGGGATAAAATGGAGGCTAATTGGGGGTGAAATAAGAAGGAAAAGGGGGCCTTTGGGCATTTCTTCATAGCAGAGAGGCTTTATAAAGGAAATCAGCAGAGGGGATACTATCAAAGGGCAAAGGCACAAGGAGGCTTCAAGGAGACTGTTTTCAGAAGAAATGCATTCCTTGAAGGCTCAAAAAAAATTTAGCCCCCTATTTGTTTGTCAAAAATTTCATAGGGGGGCTAACAAGATCTATACAGATCTGACAGCCTGCGCAAAGCCCACAACACGCCCTTCTCACTCCTTTGTAAACTCCCGATGAATATCTCCATCGTTGATCTTAAAGCCTTTGACGGCCATCGCAACACCGCGCTCATCGCCAATCGGAGATTTTAGAATGTGCCACCCTCTGATGCCCCGATTGGCCGATCCCCGATTGAATCTGAGCCATCCATCCATTCTAATCCAACGGCCAGGATTCACTCTCACTCCGTCCAATGTCCCCGATTGGTCACCTTCTGATCCAATCAGAGTTGTTGATCTGAAGCTGATCCGATGGTCCAGATGCAATCGCTCTTTCATCCCATCGGTGTTTTGGCCCTTTCGTCGCTCTCCCTCCAATTGAATCGTAGCCATTCATCCCTCTTGATCCAACAGCTAGGATTTCTCCCGCCCACTAACCATATCCTTCGCCTTTGCTCTCTCTCTAGAGCTCAGTCGTTCATTCATAGATTGGATGGCTTGTATTCAAACCACCTTCTACTTAACCCCACCTTAACAGAATGCACACGTTATCATATAGCGCTCTAGCTCCTGCTGTCGGATCTCACAGTCCCAGATCCAACGGCCCACATCAATATCGCGTTGTTTCCTCTTCTGGACTTTAACAGTTAGAATTTACACGATATGGGCAGTTTTTAAACGCCACGTGTCAGCGAGAGACCTATATCACGTTCGAAAAGTGAAAACAGCCTTCCTCCCTCTCCATCGTGTGAAAACATTTGTTTTTCTTGGAAAACCACTTCCCCACTTCCACTCATGGAATTTCTTCCACACAATCCCGACCGTTGATCTGTGCAGATCAATGGCCCTCATTGCATCTCGCACTCCGTTCAAATTTTTCCCATCGCGCGACCATAGCATTCCATCGAATCATCTGAGCAATTGATCTCCTCCTGAGATCTAACGGTCCGTGTTGAATCACCCTCCGCCCATGACCAGGTCCCACCATTCACGCCTATTTCATTGCATTCTCGTGTGTTTCCTTTGTATTCCGTTCAAAGGTCCAAACTTCATGGTTTACATTAAAAAACCTTTTCTTCCGCCAACATTAAACTTTTAATGTTTTACATTAAAAGGTTATATCATTCTGCCTAACTTCATAAGCCATTCTGTTAGTTAATCATAACCGTCGATCGTTGCCACCAGATCTGATCGAATGACCCATAATCGTTCCTCCAACAAACTTTCACCAGACCATTTTTTCACCGTTTCACTGCATTTTTCAATTGTTTTCTGCTGCATCCACCGCATTCACCTCTGTTGTGCTGCCATCCTCACAACCTTCCACAGCATCCATCCTCCCCCATGCATGGATTTCTTAACATATTTTTGTGTTTTTACAGGGTACAGGCGGTGGAAACCGCCATTGCTCACAGTCACTATTAGTGACACAGAGCGCAGAGAAGGCCATTTTCAGAGCCAGAATTAGCAGGGAAGACTCCTGAGGGGGTTTAAACACATATTTTATCCAAATTATGGGTATTAACTCTGGGTAAAACCTCCAGCACCATTAAACCTGCAAAATTCATAGAGAGAGACAGTCATGAAGCGGCAAAGAGTATCAATACAGGATTAAAGAGTTTCAAAGCCTCTAATTGAAGATTTTAAGCTTTAATTAACTGTTCAAAGGGAAAATGTACCATATTGAAGACCTTTTGAATTAAACAAAAGGCCTAATGAGGCCTAACGCACAGAAAAAAATATTATCAGTGTTTCACATCAGCAAAAGTTTCCCTCATGAGAAAGGAAGAAGTACCCATATTGTTTTTATTCTACGTCGTGTTCCTGAGAAGATTTCCACCCTGAAAGAAGTCCTAATGCTACCAGAGCATTTGTTATGCAGTATGGAAAACCTAAATTCATTTTTCTACCTTTCTCTTACCACCAAAGTAATATAGAGTACTACAACCGAAAGTACATCAAAGAACATACCTGGAGTAAATATCAGCCTGTCGAAGACCACTCTTTCATCCAAAGAGACCTAAAGATTAATGCATAGATATTAAGACAAAATGGGCCTCAAGCCCACTCCTGCTACTTCTGCTTTAATGTTTCATTTAGTGTTTCATCCACCTCCTTTGCCCCTCTTTCAGCTATAAGAACTCAAGAAAAACACATTGTAACGGTTTTTGTTGTTGATTATTGATCGGATAACTGTGAATTGTAAGTTGTTTCTCTTGAGATATATTTCTCTGTGAAAAGTTGTAAGATAGGCTAAGGAAGATGTTTTTAGACTGAATATCAAGTTGTTGGACAATATTATACATGACAAGCACATTTCTTTGGATCCTAATTTAAAGCAGCGGTGATGTTTTCTGCCTTTGTCTCCGTTTTCCTTTGGTAATTCATTACATTTCATTTCTTTGGTAAGCATCAGAACTCTGGCTTAGGATATACCCTCGCATGGTGCCCTAATGCTTCTTCTCTCCTTACCTTTGATTTTTTCTGCTGAATGTGTTATCTAAGAATTAATTCAAGCTAATTTAACCAGTGTAGTAGTTGTTTTTCACTGCTAGCTGATGTATGAATTTACGAATCTGTTCTTGGATGTTCTTGTTGGGTTTTAATTGAAAGAATTGGGATACTGGGAGTTTAGAATGCTGATTATGTCTCACTAGGGTCTTCTTCAATCAATTTAACCTTGCTAAGTTCCCTTAAGTTGGATGCCAAAGAATTGAAAGTTCAAAGCCTTTCTCTGATCTCAGGTTTTCACCTTTGTGTTTAAATCTTTAATGCTCCCTTTGTCTGAAGAGTTAACCTTTTATGGGTTGGATCATAGGTGTTTAATGGCATGCCCTGTCCCTAGATCTCATTCCTAAGTGGTCACCTTGGAGTTTTCCTTGTCATTCACCTTCACTCCTCATCATTTCATACCACACTATCATCTTTAAGATCCTATGCTTTAGATGACTAGCCCAATTGAAAGCCTTGAATACTGAATAGAAAGTAAACCCTTTCATGACTCCATTTCCCAATGGTTTCGAGTGTTCTTTGAATTATCTCTCCTTTTCCTAAAATCCTCTTTGCTCACCCTTGTCTTATATTGAACCCTTCATTCCCGTTTCCCAACAACCAAACAAACAAACAAAACAAACCTTGTGCCTTATAACTATCCTAAAAACTTAAAAATGAACTTCAAATACATATACCTTTGCCTATATGGAAAAATCCCTCTCTGGACCTAGGAGGGCTAGATCCTGAGGTCTAAAAGTGGTTCTGATGTTGTCTCATCTTTTGGTATTACCAAACTTGCCAAAACAAGGGAACTCCAACAGGGCCTACAGAAGGAGAAATAAACCTTCATCACAGCTTGCAAATACTTCATTAAGGATGACGCGTCTACTTCCAAGGCTCCAGCAACCCTAAGAATGGACGACAAAGTTAAACCATTTCTACAGGCATGTATGAAGCTGCTACGCAACTAGAAGTTAGTAGAAAATATTCAAGCACTAATAGATAGTTGCGCAGAAAGACCTGACCCTCCCACGTAAGTTAAGGATGTTCACAAACTATACAAGCATAAGACACACACTGGTTTGGAAATGCATCTAACTGCGCAGATTGGTGATTATGAGATGGATCAGGTCATCTTGGATCTAGGGTCAGATGCGAACATCCTGCCCAAGCAAACATGGAAACGGATGGGAGAACCTAAGATGGAATGGTCCACTATACAGCTGTGCATGGCTAACCAACAGAAAATCATACCATTAGGGAGGTTGTCAAAGATTATGGTAGATATCGCAAGAGTTAAGTTACGCGTAGATTTTGAAGTAATTCAGATTATGGAAGATGCAGACCCTTATCCTTCACTCTTGGAACTGGATTGGGCGATAGACATGGGAGGCATTATCAACTTAAAGAAAAGGAGTATGGTTTTTGAGAATGAGGGTATGAGGGTGATAGTCCCACTAGAGCCTGTGAAAGGAGAGCGGTATACAGAACCTGTGCATGAAGAAGATGATGTGGATCACATTTATAAACTAACCACCCGAGACGAGGATTGGATTAATCCTACAGCTGATGGTGTGTTTTGCTAGGAGAAAGACAGCAAATGCCTCTCTAACTCCGATGGGGAGATAGAAAATTGGCAGAATCGGTTACATGATGTATTTTCACTGCGATGTCTTAGAATCACGAAGAACTTCCAGTGTATCTCCTCATAGGTAAGAGAACTTCCCTACTTTGATAGTTCTGCTAGTATTGGGGAATTTTTGTGAACATTTGAAGTTGAAGTTCCAAGGGAGCGAAGGATATGGGCACTTAACCTAGCCATGTGCACAACCCCTGCGAGGTGGTGGGAAACTCATCAGGGGGCATTCCAGGATTAGTAGGAATGCTATGACATGATGATTCTACAGTGTGAACCTCCATCTCACCCACATGTGGAGGCTTTTATTGGCCAAGGAGATCCGCGTAGGCATGTGGCCACATGGATGGAGGCATGGTGTGAAAGGACCATGGACGAATGGGTCCACTTGTTTATCCATGCCTTGGGGCCAATTCCCACTGCATGGTATATGGATGCAGAGCTATGCCATTGCACTCGCCAATGGGAGACCATGCAGTATGATTTTTTGGGGACGTTCGGGTTGAAAGGCAGAAATGAGGCATTGGATGAAGCTTTACAGAATATATATGCCCTATTCTTTGATGAATCACGCCCTCGTGTAGCGTATGGGGCACCAACTTGGGATATGCAGATGCAGGATATTGTCAACTACCACAATCTATCAATGGATGAATGTGATGAAGACCAACGAAATATCACTATCTTGGAGTTGGAGGGGGAGCACGAAGTTGCTAGAACCCCGCTGCAAACCATCGATGTGACTAAACCTCTTAAGCTATGGGAAGTCAAAATTGGAACTGAAGAGCAACCCAAGCTAGCTAAAATTGGGGATTACTGGGATGATGATACTATAGGGAAAGTCACAGAGCTTCTCATGAAATACCAAGACCTATTTCCTACGAAATTCTTAGAACTTAAGGGTATTACAGGGGACCTAGGGGTCATGCGCATTACGCTAAAACTAGATGTGTGCTTGTTAAGCAGCGACATTATAGATTGAACCCCAAGTGTAAGAATAAATTCAAGGAAGAAATTGAAAAAATTGTAGCTGCAGGTATCATTGAACTGGTCGAATAGTCAGATTGGGTAAGCCCTATGGTGGTTTAGGAGAAAAAGACTAAAGGAGAAATATGGATCTGTGTCGACCTGCACAAATTGAATGATGCCTGTGTACATGATACCTTCCCTACACCATTTTCTGACGAAATTATTGATAGTGTGGGAGGGAAAGAAGTGTACTCATTCACTAATGGGTTCTTGGGCTACCATCAGATCAGGATTGCACCTAAAGATCGCAGCAAAACTACGTTCGCTAATTAATGGGGATCTTTCCAGTACACTTTCATGCCATTTGGGCTCAAGAATTCTCCTGCCATATTTTCGCGGGTGGTGGTTGCAGTATTCAAGGAGTTCATCCACAAGTTCTTGGAGATATATTTTGATAATTGGACAGTATTTGGGTTGGTAAAGAATCATGTCTTGAACCTGCGCATGATGTTGGACGCCTGTAGGAAGTACCAGATTTACCTGAATATTAAGAAGTGCATATTTTGTGTACCTTTTGGGATATTTTTAGGCCACGTAGTCTATCGACAGGGACTAATGGTTGAGCCCACCAAGGTAGCAGTTATCATCAACCTAGCAGTCCCTGTAACTTAGAAATAGCTGCGCTCTATCCTCAGACATACAGGGTACTATAGGAAGCTCATTCAAGGGAGCGCACTGATCACAGCACCCATGGAGAATTTGCTAAAGAAGGAAGTTTCATTTTTTGGGATGAGGAGTGTCAAAAGAGCTTTGAGTTACTCAGGAAGAAGATGGTCTCTGCACCTATCCTCATATTTCTTAACTAGGCGAAGGTTTTCCATGTTCATGTAGATGCTTTAGGATTCACCCTGGGATTTGTCCTTACATAGCTTGGGGAAGGAGACATCGACCATCCAGTTTCATTTGGTAGTAGAAAACTCTCTAGTGCAGAGTGCAACTACTCCACTACAGAGTGCGAGGGGTTGGCCATGGTATACGCCCTACAGAAATACCGATATTATCTGTTAGGAGGGCACTTCAAGATGTTCACAGATCACTAAGCTTTGAAGTACCTAGTGAATAAGGCTATTTTGGGGGGGAAGATTTGCTGATGGCTGCTACTATTTCAAGAATATGACTTTGAAATCATCATGAAGCCAGGGAAACTAAATGCTGGGCTAGACCACTTGTCCCAACTCGAGAGTGGCGAAGAACCGACTAGCCTAGAAGAAGGACTGCCTGATGCGCAGTTGTTTTGTATTAAGGTGATTGATGCGCACTTCGCCAACATCATTCACTTCTTAACTATGTGGATAAAACCTGCAGAATATTCAGTACAACAGAAGAAAGATTTGGTAACCTGCTAATTGGACTTTACCATCATAGCAGGCCACTTGTATAAGCTGGGAGCTGATGAGGTGCTGCGAAGATACGTTTTGGAGCACGAAAGACCAACCATCTTAGCAGAAGCCCATGGGGGTGTGGCAGGAGGTCATTACGTAGGGAAATCAATGATGCTAAAGATCTTGAGAGCTGGACTATGGTGGCCCACACTACATAGTGACTCTCATGACTATTACAAAACCTGCGACAAATGCCAAAGTACACGAAGACCATCGCGCAGAGACAAAATTCCCTTGCAGCCACAGATGGCCCCTACATCATTTGAAAAATGGGCTATAGACTTCGTTGGGCCCATCAACCCACCAGGGAAGAAGACAAGTGCTCGCTACATCATCACTGCAACTGACTATGTAACCAGATGGGCCGAAGCACAAACTATAAAGGATTTCACTACAGATACCGTTGCGCACTTTATTTTTGAACATTTCCTAACCAGGTTTGGTTATCCCAAGGTCTTCATGAGCAATAGAGGTACGCATTTCGTTAATGAGACAATCTAGGCTTTGACTGAAGAATTTCGGATCCACCATGCCAAAAGTACGCCATATCACCCATAGGTTTACTTGGAAAGAGTACTAGAACACGACATGTTGTGGGTCATCCCAATGTCGTGGGCGAGCGGGCTATCAAAATTAGGTTTACTAAACTTGCTACGAATGCCTTACTTTGGCTGGTACAACATAGCTGACTGAGTTGTGCGACAATTGCTAGCCTTGGTCCATGACAACAACTTATGTATCTGGGATCACATTCCCATTGATGCTGCCCATATTCACCATATTACTGGTCTACCCATGGAAGGGCCGAATCCCATGGAGCGCGTGGGTAAGAAGTATGAGAAACAGATCATTGATAAGTTGCGCAATGACTACAATGTGCAGTGGAACACTAGGGGGTTCCTAATTAACACCATCAGTGACCCTGAAGTGCGCATGGGTACCCTATTGTTGGCATGTAAAATGATGCATAAGTGCCAGGTTGCGACCATCATTTCTTATGTCATTCAGTTGGCTGGCCGATGCGAGAAGGTGGTCTGCTTCAATTGGTCCCAGTTCTTGAGTAACAAATTTTTGGAGAACGTGCGCGAGGCCTAGGATCATGGACGGGAATTCTTCTATTCCTAGCTACTACTCCTCTTCGCATTGGTCACATGGGAAGCCCTGGAAGACTTGGTCCTCCCTGAACTCGAGTCAGATATGTTCGAGGAGGCGTGCTATGCGAATTTGTGGGATTCAAAGGATGAACAACGCATTAAAGATAATAAATTATTCTGGGTCCTATTTCAGAGCAGCCTTGCAGCATCAATCCACTCCCGGTCGCGCTTGTCACCAACTATCTATGACAAGTACAAGAGTATCGCAGCGTTCTAGGTCACAATGCACAATGTGAAAATTCGGGGCCGTAAGGATCCAGCGTGGGTATCACCGCCATACATGGTTGCCGATGAAGAAATCGACCGACTCATTGCCACTTGGCCGCCACACTAGAATCTGGGCTTCAAATCGGGTACAACTAACACTACAGGTACGAGCACCAATAATACCACACCAGCTAACACCACCAAAGAGATAGAAAGACATGGCAATGATGCTAAGAAGGGTGTGGAGCCGGAGTCAGGACTTGGTGGGAATTAAAAAATTAACCATGTTGATGTCAATTTGTCAGGTGTTAATTGGAATCCTACGATGGATGAAGAATGAAACCATTCAGACGATTGTTGGAATTGATGCAATGATTTTATTTCATGGAGATTTGGATCTGCATTGGATCGATTCCAGGATTTACGCAGTCAATAAAACAAGTTTTAAAGCCATAGATTGAAGCCTTATTCAAGAATGTTTTAATGAGGCAGTGAGGATCAAGTCAGCATTAAAACTTAGATAATGCAATTACTGAAACAGATTATGGTGAATTGTGTGAGTACAAGAATACACAATTTCTGCATACTCCTGTTCAAGGAGTAAAATTCCCATGCCAGAAGTTTAGATTCCTATTCCTGATCCAGCAACTGAATTTTTGTTCTTGCTACATAATGGATGATTTCATCCAAGCGTGGGCCCATAACCCACAGGCTTTCTGAATGGAAACCTTCAATGAATTAAAATTGACAGACTAGGTATAGCTATGTCATCCTCCGTCATCACTAACTTTCATTTAGAGAAGAATAAGCCCAGATTGATTGAGTTTGGAAATATAGAGGTGGCAGGATTTTAAGGAAGATTGGGAACACAAGACATGTCAATTTTATCTAGATCTTGGGGCTAAGATCTAGGAGCCAAGAATTTTGAGAAAGGAGATGAGACTTTTAAACCAATCTACCTATCCTGGTTGTATGAAATTATTTGATTCTATTGTGCACATATCATGGCTTGGTGTATAAATAGGCACAAACACCTTTTCAAGTAGAAATAACAAACAATGATGCATGGCATCCCATGGACATTCAGGTTCTGTCATGGCCTCTATAATATATTTGTCTAAGAAAAAAATATTATCTAGTGGTTAACTTGGTTGTGTGAGGTCATGGGGGTGGATTTTTGGGCCTAGTAGTTGATGTCGTAGAACCCAGCAAAGTTGAAAATGTGCAAATGGGATGGATTTTCATCGTCGATGTTGGTATCACCATTATGGTGGGTTTAGCAGTCTTGATGCCAAAAAATGATGAGAAGACAACACAAATCAGTGTTCCTACAGAAGAGGAAATGAATCTTATATGATGTTGTGTGTCGTTAGCATTAGGTGGTGGTAGAATCTCCATAATGGTGGATGGATTGCATGTGGAAATAGGTTCCCATAATAACATAAATGTTCTAGGATTCAATGCATCTTCCTCTATGTTGGGTTGGTTGGTAGAGGTATGGTGAACTTGGGGGTGCCGAATTATAATTTTTCCAAATGTTCATAACAGAGGACATGTCTCTAAACTATGAGAGTTGTTATGACAAACATTGCATGCAGGACTAGTGCTAACATGATAAATAAAGTGTGTTAGACTCCTGTATTTCACAGTATCACTAGGTGGCTGATTATTTTATCAGATCTTTCATAATGAAGGCTATCATTTATTTTTAGGAAAAATGGGAAATCCTGACTGTCAAGAGCTTCAAAAGAATCTATGTGTCTTTCAGTTCAGTAGAAAGGGAAAATGTTACTGATAAGAAAAGGAAGACAAAGAAGCATCAACAGAAATTATCATTAAGGAAAAAGAGTATATCAAGCAATAAATGCAGTAAGAAAATCATATCAAAAAAAGCAAAGGCAGAGTCGTGAATGCGGGGCAAGTATTCTATGAATAACTAAGAAACGAATGGACGCAACCAAAAGTGAAGAACCACGGCAAGGGAGCAGTGAGGACTGTTGATTCGAGCACCTGTCAATGGTGGAGATTAAAATCACAATCGTAGACCGCAAGTGTTGCAAGATAGGGGCACAAGGGTAAATGTTAAAATGAGCAAAATTTGATTTGCGAGGAGGTGGGACCCGTTCACCCATGGCATGCATATAAGCCTTACCTATTGCCTGCACTTCGTAGCCCGAGGTTTCTATCCTTACCTCTTAAGACTTATGCCAAACCAAATTTTTTTTCCACCGATGTGATGAAGTGGGACCCGCCATACCTTATCACATTATCTAAACCACATGAAAAATGTTGTTTTCAACTTAAAATTTACCTTTATCTGTCGTTCCGCTTTATCTTTATACTTTTCCTTTTTTCACCAATATATCATTGTTTCATCTCCACTTTACCCCATTCCCCGATTGTGTTTAAAGTGGGACCATTCTCCCCGCCATCCTCCATTCTGTCCACGTCCGCCAACCGCCATACCTCCATGACCGGGCATATAAGGTCTGTGCACCATTTATGATGAAATAGGCTACACATGATAGAAAGACTCGGGTCAAACCCGACAAGGGGCAAAAGATAGGGCGAGGTTGAACGTCACAAGGAAAAAGATAGAACGGGTCGAGTTGGGCATTGATGCAGAGATATAATTGCAGAGACTGAAAGGGGCAACAAAGCACATCAGCACCAGCATCAATAAATGAAAGTAGCCAGCACTGCACTAGACTTAATTACCCAACGTCAATCTTTTGAAAAGTAAGACCATATGTCAGAGCCATCAAAGCGTTTAGATCCATAAAGAGCTGCTCAAAATTAATGTTACAGGCGATATGTTGTCAGAGATATTTTTCTCAAGCCTTACGTGGCCATGCCTATTTAATTTCAGTTGTTTTGTAAAAAATGAAGTTTGACCCAAGTAGATTAGGGCAACCGACTCAAGTTTTATTTAAATACTGCTCGAATTTTCATTATCAAAGGTTGAAACCTTGTTAGACTCAGTGTTGTAAAAGATCATTGTATTGGAGCACTATAACTGTTTTGAGCTGGGCATCAATAACAAAGATACCATTCACAGGATTCATGAGCTATGTTAATGGTGATGTTCTTTCCTCTGTGTTAATTTTTTCCTCTATATTTTCATGTTTTGCATCAGTTTCTCTAATTACAAAATAGAAGTTTTAGATTAAGATTTGCTGAGATAGCACCTTAATTTTATCTGTTTTTGTTATCTTAATGTTTTCCTCTTAAGTATAGTTAAAGAATTCTTAACTACTCTTTAGCTATTACTAAACTTGTTTCTTTCTTTCATCTCATATTCACACTACCAGTAAGATCCAGTCTGCATAGTTAGCTTGCCCTGTGAATACCCCCTTGAAAAACTTGATACACAATTCAGCCTCTTATGACTCCATAGCCCAATGGATTAAGCTTCACATCTCTGTCTGTCCAACCACCCAACCAATCAAAACCAATAGTTCGCATAATCTCTATAACTAGCCAAATATCAACAATTATAATCATCAAGCTAAATCATAAATCATAAAGAACAAAGAGAGCCCTCTCTAAGTCTAGGAAGGCTAGGTCATGGACTCCAAAGTGGTTTGATTTTGTCCTCTATCGTTTATTCTTGCCAATATTACAAATTACTGAGAGCTAACAAAGTGGATGTCTACATTTCCCATAGCACGAAATGATGACACATGGTTGGTATCATGAGGTGGGGCACTCATGGGTGTCGGCCATTTCCAGACCTTAGTTTCGGCATGGCATGTGCCCCCGATGTTTTTTTTCCTCAATGTTGCTCTTGTTGCTGAAAAATATGGAAGGTATTGGAAATTTTGTGAATGATGTGCTTGGGAGCAGATGTGATGAGGGTTGCATGAGTGTCTGGCTTGATTTGAGCGAGTAGGGTGGGGAATATGGACCAATAATTGAAAAACGTCTCTAATATTTCCCAATTCATGACATTCAATGACCAAATGGTCAGTTTTATCACATAGGGCGCATGTGGGTGCTGGTTTTGACAACATGGCATGAGGTCGACTTGTCATCCTTCTCGATCCTGACCAAGGATAGGAGGTAACGAGGTGATGGGTACCTAAATGAATTGTGTTTGGTTATTTTTCCTCGAACATGCAAAAAATTGTTCTAGATACATCATCCCTTATTTGTAGGTGATTAGCATATATATTGATGGAACCAGTGTGTTGGTCGACTTCGAAGTTATTGAGATAATTGATGATAGAAATACTTATCTTGTGTTGTTGGGATTTGATTGGGCTTACGAAACGGGTGCTATAATCAACCTGAAGAAGAGGCAGATGATCTTTGAAAAGAATGGTACTCGAGTTGTTGTGCCATTAGATCCTTCCGAAGGTGTGCACTATATAGAACCTATCCAACATGACTATGGGGATGCTAATATTAATCAGATCTATAAGCTTACTTCGTAGGATGAAGACTAGATTAATCCTACCGCGGATTGTAGAATACGTTGGGAGTGGGATATTTCATGCATTTTAGATTCCAATGAAAAGATGGAGCATTAGCAAAATCGCTTCCATGAAGTCACTACTAAGTGTCGTAACAGAGTCACCATATCTATACGTTGTGTCCACTCAGAAGTTCGTGACTTGCATTTTTATGATGGAACGAGGAACATTGTCTTGTTTCTAGAATAATTCGAGCAAAAGGTGTCTAAGGACCAGAGATACGAAGCTTTGGACTTCGCGTTTAGGTCTACTCCAACCTGATGGTGGGGTGTGCACAAAGAAAGCTTAGAAGGATGGAAGGAATTTTTCAATTTAATAAGGCTAATGTTTGGTCATGCAGGTACAAAGATCGCAAAGAAGTATGATGGTCCGAAAGATCTTCGTGAGCATTTATATCACTGGACAACATATTTGGGTCCAAAACTTCAATCAGAGTGGGTGCACATGTTCTTTAATTCCTTGGATACAATACCTTAGCAGTGGTATCTTGAAACAAAGTTGCGCCATGGTACTATGGATTGGTACGAGATAATAGAAGGATTATTGTTAAGTTATAGCTTCGTTGATGACTGGAAGTGCATAAATGAGGTTCTTCAAGAAGTCAAAGCAGGAGTGTTTCGCATTACCAAGGAGCCAAGGGCATTGGTACAACTTGATTTGGTTGTGCAATTGGGACATTCCCAAGGAACTTACAGCAAGGCCACTTGGAAAGATCCAGTCAACCAATCTGGGTTGGGCGAGACCTGCGCATGCCTATTAGAAGGAGTGCGTAGGAATATAAATGATTAGACTTACGAATAATGGCTTCATTGAAGTAGAAATACTACACAACAGGACGAAAGCAGGCGTAGCTGGAGAGTACTGCACCAAGGGAGGCATGACTGCACCAAAGGGGTGAGTCTCACGGAGTTCATCCAAAAAGTGACTGTTGGAATAGTAAAAGTTGTTTAGACAAAAAGTTGGCTATTAAAAGGAGTGGGAGGGATGCAATTAATGGGCATATCTAGGCAGATCTGCAGGGTAATCGACATTTATGAAGAAGATCTAAGAGAGATAATGGGATTTGAATTCAAATTTTTCTATAAATCAAGGATCTCACTCCCCATTCAAACACTTTGTGCACTAAGACTTAGAAGTGAGAATTGTTTTTTGCAAGAGCGTCAAGAAAACTATTGCATGTTGGATTACAATTTCGTGGCATTCAGAGAAGCATTGATCAAGGAAGGGCTCAGCCACACAATTCGGCCATAGAATCTAAAACAAATGGATCATATTAAGGTCATTCCAAATACCTTCGCACCAATGCAGCAACTTACCTGTCTCCAAGAGGGTAAATTTTTACAAGAACATGTTGAGGAGTTGCACATGAAAGAGCAACTACTTGTAGCTAGAATGAAGCCATGGAAATATGAAGCCAATTAGCTCTCTCAACCTATGGAAAATAAGCTGAAGAAGTTGCGCGAGACTCAGAGAGGAATGGAGCAGAAGGCAACCAATAACGTCACAGAGACGATTCTAAGAGAAGTCATCGAGTTTGAAAAGCAGTGCGCCGAAGCGGTTCCACCATTGAAGGATACATTAAGTGACATCAAAGAAAATATTGATTGTGCACTGCCTTTGTGACTCAGGACAAGTCACAGTTTTGTGTTGGGGGCCTATTGGACATAGGATCACCCCAAAGAAAGAAGAGAGAAAACTCCACAGATCGAGGAGCGGACCGCACAGTGCGGAGTCCATTTTTTAGTCTCAGGGGCTTTAGGGTGGGTCAAAGCCCCTTATTATGTAATGTAATGGGAACATTTTGTGAACATTGAACTCCACCCATGGTTTTGGACCATGGTATTGTAAATGAAAAATCTATATAAGGAGTCTAGATAGAATTCATAGACAAGCTTAAATGATATATCCGATGAAATGCATTTCGATGTAAGACTATTTTGAGTCAGATTCAGTGTTTGGGTTAGAGGAAAGGCTCTTGTAGCTGAGTGCGTGGAGACATTAGGAAGTCTACATCTATGTGCACATACCCCTACAACTGTGTGTGCAGGGTGGAAAGTGAATGCATGAGAAGGATCTGGCTATTAATGAAGGAATTGTTGGGATAAAACTGAGTTCTATTGATGTGTTTCTTTACTTGTGGTTTCTGGGTTTCTGTGTTGACTAAGGGTTTTGTTCTGTAATTGAATAGCGTAGATATATTTATGGTTATTTACATTTTTTTATGCATGAATAAGAAAGATCGCACAGTCTAGTAGTAAGTTAAACATATGTGTTGAACATCGCTTGTATAATTGATAGATATGTTCTGCGAAGCCCTATCAAGGAATAAAATCTCTATAGCCACAGTCTATTATCTCTTTGGATGCAAAAACTTGGTTTTAGCATCCCCCTATATCGCCTCGGGTGAGACTTCAATCTGCACAAGCAGATTGTTGCCGAAAGGGCCAGTAATAGTGGGTTTTGTTTGCTCCAATAGTCACATTTGAACCTAGATCTAGGCCCCATCAAGACAACACAACCTTCTTCCACAACTCTTCCATCACCTACACAACTGTCAAAATAACAATGACACAATCATAACATATGCACATAAGCAAATTTGTCACAAGCCAAACTGCTAGCAAATATGACACACTCATACACACACAAGCTACCTACAACACAATCATGTGCAATAAATGTTGAGGTTTACTTATTTAAGTTCTTCCAAGAAGGGTGTTTAGGAGGGCATTCACCTCCTTGCCTTGCATTGATATGATGCCAGCTCACACGAAAGGGGGTTGTTGCTCTCATTGTACTTGGCACATTGAATGTGGTCCCATCACTTCATCGATCATGGCAGGAAGTTAGCATAAGGTTAAATGTCATTTGAATATTGCAGGCGACATAGGGAGGTACACGAAGACACTGGAGGAGAATTCTATTAGATTGGCAAAGTTAGAGGAAACAATTTACAGTATAGACTGCAAGTAAACCATTCTAACGAGAAGATTAGCCAACATCTCCTTCTCCTCGGATGAAGATAGCGGTAAGGTAACATCGATGCATGGAGATTCAACCCAATAGTCATTATGACTCACGGGTTTTTTGCTTGTATCTTTAGTGGTCTTTTTTGTCTTCTCATGTCGATATATGTCAAGGTCTGGCACAACCATCCCATTTTTATAAGTTTTAGTGTACAAGACGTTCTAGTTAGACGACATCTCAACAACCTCAAGACTCTGAACATATGTTATTGGTCTTATTTCCTTCTAGCAAACCGATAGTAAAAAATTGGTCCATGTAACCCTCATTTGATGTACTATAAAGTGCCCAACTTCACTAACACACATAAAATAAATTTTATAAATTAAAAAATTAAAATTTCAATAATGTATTCGTATATATAATATTTTATGAAGAGAAAAAATCATTCTTCACCTTCTTTTTATAATAGGACAAATTCTTCATTCCATTGGGCTTTAAGTTTACTTGATACTTTGTTTTACTATAAAATTCTTGAATTGTTTTATTTTATTGTTTAATTTAGGTACAACAAAAAGATACATGTGATATTTTAAATTATTGTTAAGGAGTTTTCTATAATATCTCTGTTTTTTTTTTAATAATTTTTAATTCTTTATTACGTTACTTTTTCTCCCTAATTTTTTTTTTAATAAGAGCACACTTTTTTTGTAATTTTAATAATATTAATTTTTTTATAAGAGCATACTTTCTAATAATATCATTATTGTTAGATTTTAGGTTTATGTGGTTACCATTTGTAACAGAGATTCTCGAATTATTCATAGTGTAAAAAAAATCATGTTGACATTTCGAATCCCAAAAGGGATTCATCATTGAGTCCAATTGTTGAATTAATAACTTCTTTATTCTACATCTTTATTCTAACTTCTCCTAGTTTGATTAAAGTTTAAAACAATCATAAAATATTTGGAATAATAATAATAATAATCATTTAAAAATCTAATATCAACTAATGTAAAAATCAAATTAAAAATTAATATAATGTAAATTTAATGACTCGATTAAATAAATCGAGTTAAAATACATGAACAATTTTTATATGTAATGTAATGACAACCTAAAAATAAATATATATAGATAACTCTTCATTTATAAAACCAGGTCACCCTCTTCGCTCAACAAACTTGTAATGATATTAAATATTTAAACTATATTGATGTTGAATATTAAATTTAAACTATATCAATGTCACAATCACATATCACATGTGATACAATTACACCATGCTCAAAATATATTCTTTATGGAAATGTCAATATACACGTGAATTAAATACATTTGTCATAATCGGTTTTCCGTGACGTGTGAGTCATTATAATAAAAGTTATGGGCGTTTCCTTTTTCACACAAAAAGACATTTATGTCACATGTAGGTAGATCTTTACAATCAGCTTATGAAAATTGACTCCTTTCTCCTAGGTTAAATTTAGCACTTCCTTTTCTAATAAATTTGATTATAATCGGAGTGAGGCTGCAGAATCTATAAAAAAAAACTTAATTGTAGTGAATCGGAGTGAGGCTGCAGAATTTCTTTATTTACATGTAAATTTTTGAAATTTTTGAAAATATTGATTTTTTTTTATTAATACAATTTAAATAAGTAAAAGATCAACATCTATAATAGAGTTAATGTAGAATAATGTTTTGAATGTCTACTAAATTGGATCATCCAATGAATATAGTTGGATTTGACATTTGGATTATAAAAATACAACTCTTAAATATGGAGAGTTTGTTTAAATATAAATTATATGAAAGATGTATATTCAATAATTAAGGATTTGGAAGGAATACAAGTAAGTCAATATGTTGGAGATATGTCAAATTTTAAGGAAATGGTTTAAAATAAACAAGTAGATTAATTGAAGTATTAAAATGTAAACATTGAACAAAGTCTTTTAAGTAAGCTGATTATAATTAGAATAAATATAAAAGTATAAAAAAGGAATAAAGAGATAATACCTTAGAAGAAAATGATTTTCCCTAATGAGAATGGAAGCACAAAGACAAGGAGGGAAGCTGGAAGAAGAAAGTGAGCCAAAAATAACAATATTATATAATGCATTTTAATCCTAGACATAAAATAGATACAAGAATGCATGATAATTAACATGTCGTGGAAATATAAACTAACTGATGCAAAAGCATCGACATCCCCAAGTGAAAATCGAATATATGAACTTCTAGAAGGAGGGAAGGATGGTGGAGAACGTTATTGGCACGAAATATTTGTTTAATGCTGAAATCGAAACCCTTAAAGCATTGGTCAATCCATTAAATTATGATCTCACATTATCCACGTTATTCTAATTGTAAGCCACCTCACTCATAGGATATGGTCAATCTATTTTAAAACACGAAAGTTGCATGATCCTAGGAAACCCTTATGAGATCCTAGTAGAAAAAGAATGGATTTGAAATGACCCATTCGATGTATTGTATAATTTATAAATTATAGCCTTCGGCATAGTAAAAAGAAGAGGCCGACGCAATGTAAAGATCGGAATTGGTCATAATGTCCATTCATGTAAGAAGTGGCCCAACCATGGCACCATAGGTGATTGTGTAATTTTGTGAATTGTTAGAAATAGAACATGCATTTCGATGTTAAGGATTTATGTCTATGATCAATTTGATGTATTCTAGTCAATGGAGATTTAATAGTCCCGTGGTGAATTGCTATGTTTATGCTTTCCTTTTACTTTTCAGTTATTTGAATTCTGGACAATGATGAGTAGAACTAAATTCCAGCAATGTACCAACAGTGGTCGATTAAAAAATTGAGGATCCATCTGATGGTTTATGTTTACAAGGGATCTTGAAATAATATAAGATCAAGTGTTGGGAATTAAACAATTAACCATGCTGATGTCAATTTGTCAAGTGTTAATTGGCAGCCTACGATGGATGAAGAATGAAACCATTCATAAGATTGTTGGAATTGATGCAACGATTTTATTTCATGGAGATTTGGATCTGCATTGGATCCATTTCAGGATTTACGCAGTCAATCAAACAGGTTTTAAAGCCAGAGATTGAAGCCTGATTCAAGAATGTGTGAATGAGGCAGTGAGGATCAAGTCAGAATTAAAACTCAGATAATGCAATTAGTGAAACAGAGTATGGTGAATTGTGTGAGTACAAAAATACGCAATTTTTGTGTACTCCAATTCGAGGAGTACGATTCCCAAGCTAAAAGTTTAGATTCCTATTCCCGATCCAGCAACTGAATTTCTGTTCTTACTGCATAATGGATGATTTCATCCAAGCGTGGGCCCATAATCCACATGTTTTTCGAATGGAAACCTTCAGTGAATTCAAATTGACGGACTAGGTACAGCCCCGTCATCATTTGGTATCAGAGAAGAATAAGATTATGTGTGCAAAGGAAGGAGGTACAAATATGTTGAAAATTGGTAAGTGTGTGGTCTTTATATTTTGTGCAGGTAGAAGCAAAGGAAGGTGAGAAGATTGTAGCAGCCTAGAGCCAGGAGTGCTCAAATGGTTCCAGAGGAGAGAACCAGAGTGATATGAAAGGACTCTATTAGGTTGGTGTGCTAAGTGTCTTTTCGGTTATAAAACATGTACAAATTTGTCTCCATTTTTTTGCTTAAGGAATGAGAAATTTAACCATGCAACATAGATGAATTTGTGAGTTTTAAGCATGTAAATAAGCCTAAATAACACTGAAAAACAGTGTTTAATAAAAAATAACATCACACATAAGATTTACACAGCAGGCATGATGAAGCAGTTCACCCCTCCTGAGCTACATCTGCTAGTCCAGCTCCCAATGGCATGTCCCTCTTTTCCATTATGCTCAAAATTGAAAATACATGTGCTTACAAGCCTCCAATGGTTGTTTTATCTACACCAATGGCTCCAGAATCCTAAAATTATTCTATGTAGACTCTTGTTTCACCCAAATTGGTCTAAAATTGACCTCCCTAGTCATTTTCCCAATGACAGCTACAAAACCTCCACTAATTGTGGAGAACTCAGTTATCCGCAGCTAATTTTGGCAAATTTCCACAGATTTATTAAACCTCCGCATTGAATTGTCAGCGCGGAAATGATGGTGTAATAACTGCGTGCATGTGATGAGGTGTAGTGGTTATCCACCGAAGTTGACGGTTCCACAATCGTCGGCTTGTAATAAATATTGCAGTTAGGAAAATATATACATGTGACATGGAACTATCTAACCACATAGTTAGATGAAATGGTTAACAGCTCATCCCGATTCTAACTTTGATCTTCATGATATCATATAAATCATATAAGCATGTGACCATGCTGTTGGGGCCACCGACGGGTTGGGACTGCCGGTGGCCCCTGCCCTAACTTTCCAACCATTACAATATAAAAATAGGTGGTGAACTAATAGGGTAAATCACAAGTGATAGTGGAGGTAGTTGAGGTCTATGCAGGTGCGCTTGAGGTCATGGGGTGGAACCCCCCGAACTCCACAACAATTTTACACCACAGTACAAGGGACACGTGGCAGCCTCTGGGCTGGCCACGTGTCACCCATCCATTGGACCTCAAAACCACTCATACAACCCTTCAACACACCAGGAGGTGCCACATGGTGAAATATCATTGGTCTAGAGAATGAAATATTTTGAGAATATTCCCCTTTTTGTCTGCATGCTGACTAGGCATCCCAGTCACCCCTGTCACAAAATTTTAGCTGTTTGGGAAATCAATCAGAACACGATATATCCCTCATACGACATCAGTTTTTTGAACCGTTCACAACGCCAGAATCAAAACGATGAGATCTACCTGGTAGCTCAGGTTTAGTACAGTTTCGAGCACTTTCAGTTTTGAGAAAAATTCATGATCTCCTGATCACACCTCCCCATTGGGAAGCTTTTAGACCCCAAAAGACTTTGATTACCTGTTCAGTAGATAATGGTAAATCTCCCTCACCTTTCCAATATCCATCTACTTTTCCTTCCTTGGCTTATTTCTTTTGATGCCAACTAGAAGGTAGTCGACACTTCTCCTCTTAGATGCTCTTGTTCTCCTGTCAAGGATGGTATCCTCCTTGAGCTCATACAGAAATTCTGGCGAGAAATCTTCAATAGATGACTGTTGAAAATCACTCCCTTGATCATCAATCAAAGGGGGCTCATACAAACGTAAATTTTCAACATTAACAGCTAAATACATTTGCATATATGAAGGCAAGACAAGTTGAAATGCATTGTTACCAAATTGCTTGATGATCTTGAATGGACCATAGCGGATGGGCTTGAGCTTTCTACCTTTTCCTTGCATCCTTTCTTTTCTCCTATCACTAACAATAGAAGCTTTAAATCCATAATGAACCCATACATGTTGAATATAAAGTTCAACAATTTTTCAGCAGTTATGGTTTTCTTACATGGCATAAGTATACACATTTTACTGAATCTATCCACAACTACATAAAGACCATCATGTTGTTTTCTTGACATAAGTAGACCTCCAACAAAGTCCATGGAGACACTCTCACATGGCCTTGATGGTACCGGTAGTGGCGTGTGTAAGCCAAGATTCCTATTTCTAGGCTTGCTTTTTGCACACATAGAACAACCTCTTATAAAACGTGACACACTATCTATCATGCGAGGCCAATAGCAATACCTCTGTAGATGTGCCACTATTTTGCTTACCCCAAAGTGTCCAGCAATAAGAGATGATGAGCCTCTCTCATGACACTTAGCCTCTCTCCTTGTGGTATACACAACTTTCCCAAATGAAACTGAAAATTTTTATGCATGTCATGATAATCATTTTCATCAACTTGATTCCCTTCACTCAAACTAGCATACACATCTTGAAAATCAGCATCATGTGCATATTGTTCTATGTGACTCTCATGTACAATAGAATCATTTTTAAAGTAAAGTAGAAGCAATTATAATTTTCCTTGAAAGAATATCAACAACTTTATTGAAAATACCTTTCTTGTACCTTATAACCAAATGAAACTGTTGAAGAAATCCCATCCACCTGAAATGTCATGATTGCTGCTATTTTGTTTGCAACTACAAGTACTATAATGCTTGGTGATCGGTATGTATAATCGTCTCTTTACCCATCAAGTAGTGTTTCCACTTATGTATGCTTTGTACGACCACATACAGATTTTTGTCATATGTAGGATAATTAGTTACAACACCATTGAATGTTTCAGAATGAAAATAGATAGGCTTACCATGCTGCAAAAGTACTGGGCCCATGGCATAATCACTAGCATCGGTTTGTATCTTGAATGGCTGTCTCAAATTTAGTAATGCAAGGACTGGAGTTGAACTGATATTTTATTTTAAAGCTTCAATATTTCGTTGTTTTTTCCTCCCCATTGGAAGTGTTTCTTCACACTTTTCATTGCATGCATAGGAGCTGCTATGGCAGAAAAGTTAGCAATAAACTTTCTCCAATACTGAGTTGCGCCTAAGAAAATTCTTACCTCGATTGTTGTTTTGGGAGTGCGCCAATTCACAATGCCTTCCACTTTAGAAGGATCAATTCTCAACTCGCCTCCTCCTACAATGTATCCCAAATAAACTAGATAAGTCTTTCCAAACTCACACTTTGACATCTTAAGAAATAATTTCTCTTTCTTCAAAACATCAAGCACCCTTTTCACATGCAAGACATGTTCTTCTCTTGTTTTGCTGAAAATTAGTATATCATCTAAATACACAATCACAAATTCATCAAGAAATGGATGCAAAACATTATCCATAACATGCATGAAATTTTTTGGTACATTATACAAACCAAATGGCATAACCAACCACTCAAAGACTCCTTGTTTGGTTTTGAATGCAATCTTCCATATATCACTTTCTACAATTCTTACTTGATGATATCCACTTCATAATCTAACTTAGTGAAAAACGTTTCTTCTTTTATCTGATCAAGCAAATCCTCTATCCTTGGGAGTGGGTATCGATTCTTTACTGTTATCTTGTTCAAAGCTCTGAAGTCTACACACATGCGCCAAGTCCCATCTTTCTTCAGAATCAAGACTATGGATGAACCGCATGGCGAAGTGCTTGGCCTTATGAGTCCCTTGTCCAACATGTCCATGATTTTCCTCTTTATTTCATCATTCTCCATTATCGACATGCGATACATGCCGATGTTTGGAAGAGGACAATCTTGCTACAACTGAATCTCATGTTGAATCTCCCTTTTTGGAGGCAATCTTGTTGGCTCTTGAAACATCTCATGATGTGCATCAACTACATCATATAAATATGATTTCAAATTAGGATCAAAATCCTCAAATGATTCATGATTAACATCAACTTTAGGCTTAATCATTAGAAGAACGAAATTATTACTTGAAATCACTAGCCTCTTTACATGTCCTGCATTTACCATTGCCATATTTGTCTTCTTGTGATGTGCTCTAACAATATACTGGTTCACTGACGGGTTCTTGGGCTACCATCAGATCAGGATCGCACCTAAAGATGGTAGCAAAACTACGTTCCCTACTGAATGGGGATCTTTCTAGTACACTGTCATGCCATTTGGGCTCAAGAATGCTCCTGCCATATTTTCGCAGGTGGTGGTTGCAGTATTCAAGGAGTTCATCCACAAGTTCTTGGAGGTATATTTTGACAATTGGACAGTATTTGGGTTGGTAAAGAATCATGTCTCGAACCTGCACATGATGTTGGACTCCTGTAGGAAGCACCAGATTTACTTGAATATTAAGAAGTGAATATTTTGTGTACCTTTTGGGATATTGTTAGGCCACATAGTCTGTCGACAGGGACTGATGTTTGGCCACATGACGACCGCCCAAACCCCACGGTTTATTAAACCTCCACATTGAATTTTCAGCGCGAAACTGATGGTGTAATAACTGCGTGCATGTGATGAGGTGTAATGGTTATCCACCGGAGTTGACGGTTCTAGAATCGTCGGCTTGTAATAAATATTGCAGTTAGGAAAATATATACATGTGACATGGAACTAACCACCGTTGGAATGAAATGGTTAACGTAACCACCAGTTACAACTTTTGATGTCGTGATGTATCATATACGCATGTGACCATGCAATTGGGGCCACCGATGGGTTGGGACTGCTGGTGGCCCCTGCCCTAACTTTCCAACCATTACAATATAAAAATATTCGGTGAACTAATAGGGTAAATCACAAGTGATAGTGGAGGTGGTTGAGGTCTATGCAGGTGCGCTTGAGGTCACGAGGTCAAACCCCCTGAACTCCACAACAATTTTACACCACAGTACAGGGGACACGTGGCAGCCTCTGGGCTGGCCACGTGTCACCCATCCATTGGACCTCAAAACCACTGATACAACCCTTCAACAAACCAGGAGGTGCCACATGGTGAAATATCATTGGTCTAGAGAATGAAATATTTTGAGAATATTCCCCTTTTTGTTTGCATGCTGACTAGGCATCCCAGTCACCCCTGTCACAAAATTTTAGCTGTTTGGGAAATCAATCAGAACATGATATCTCCCTCATACGACATCAATTTTTTGAATCGTTCACGATGCCGGAATCAAAATGATGAGATCTACCTGGTAGCTCAGGTTTAGTACAGTTTCGAGCACTTTCAGTTTTGAGAAAAATTCATGATCTCCTGATCACACCTCCCAATTGGGAAGCTTTTAGACCCCAAAATACTTTGATTACCTGTTTAGTAGATAAGGGTACAGCTCCCTCACCTTTCCAATATCCATCCACTTTTCCTTCCTTGGCTTATTGCTTTTGAGGCCAACTAGAAGGTATTCGACACTTCTCCTCTTAGATGCTCTTGTTCTCTTGTCAAGGATGGTATCCTCCTTGAGCTCATCCAGAAATTCTGGCGAGAAATCTTCAATAGATGACTGTTGAACATCACTCCCTTGATCATCAATCAAAGGGGGCTCATACAAACGTAAATTTTCAACATTAACAGCTAAATACATTTGCATATATGAAGGCAAGACAAGTTGAAATGCATTGTTACCAAATTGCTTGATGATCTTGAATGGACCATAGCGGATGGGCTTGAGCATTCTACCTTTTCCTTGCATCCTTTCTTGTCTCCTGTCACTAACAATAGAAGTTTTAAATCCATAATGAACCCATACATGTTGAATATAAAGTTCAACAATTTTTTCAGCAGTTATGGTTTTCTTACATGGCATAAGTATACACATTTTACTGAATCTATCCACAACTACATAAAGATAATCATGTTCTTTTCTTGACATAAGTAGACCTCCAACAAAGTCCATGGAGACACTCTCCCATGGCCTTGATGGTACCGGTAGTGGCGTGTGTAAGCCAAGCTTCCTATTCCTAGGCTTGCTTTTTGCACACATAGAAAAACCTCTTATAAAACGTGACACACTATCTATCATGCGAGGCCAATAGAAATACCTCTGTAGATGTGCCACTATTTTGCTTACCCCAAAGTGTCAAGCAATAAGAGATGATGAGCCTCTCTCATGACACTTAGCCTCTCTCCTTGTGGTATACACAGCTTGCCCAAATGAAACAGAAAATTGTTATGCATGTCATGATAATCATTTTCCTCAACTTGATTCCCTTCACTCAAACTAGCATACACATCTTGAAAATCAGCATCATGTGCATATTGTTCTATGTAACTCTCATGTACAATAGAATCAATTTTTAAGTAAAGTAGAAGCACTTATAATTTTCCTTGAAATAATATCAACAACTTTATTGAAAATACCTTTCTTGTACCTTATAACCAAATTAAACTGTTGAAGAAATCCCATCCACCTGAAATGTCATGATTGCTGCTATTTTGTTTGCAACTGCAAGTACTATAATGCTTGGTGATCAGTATGTATAATCGTCTCTTTACCCATCAAGTAGTGTTTCCACTTATGTATGATTTTTACCAACGCATACATCTTTTTTTCATATGTAGGATAATTAGTTACAACACCATTGAATGTTTCAGAATGAAAATAGATAGGCTTACCAAGCTGCAAAAGTACTGGGCCCATGGCATAATCACTAGCATCGGTTTGTATCTCGAATGGCTGTCTCAAATTCAGTAATGCAAGGAATGGAGTTGAACTGATCTTTTCTTTTAAAGCTTCAATATTTCGTTGTTTTTTTCCTCCCCATTGGAAGCGTTTCTTCACACTTGTCATTGCATGCATAGGAGCTGCTATGGCAGAAAAGTTAGCAATAAACTTTCTCCAATACTGAGTTGCGCCTAAGAAAATTCCTACCTCGGTTACTGTTTTGGGAGTGGGCCAATTCACAGTGCCTTCCACTTTAGAAGGATCAATTCTCAACTCGCCTCCTCCTACAATGTATCCCAAATAATCTAGATAAGTATTTCCGAACTCACACTTTGACATCTTAAGAAATAATTTCTCTTTCTTCAAAACATCAAGCACCCTTTTCACATGCAAGACATGTTCTTCTCTTGTTTTGCTGAAAATTAGTATATCATCTAAATACACAATCACAAAGTCATCAAGAAATGGACTCAAAACATTATCCATAACATGCATGAAAGTTTTTGGTACATTATACAAACCAAATCGCATAACCAACCACTCAAAGAGTCCTTGTTTGGTTTTGAATGCAATCTTCCATATATCACTTTCTGCAATTCTTACTTGATGATATCCACTTCATAAATCTAAATTAGTGAAAAAAATTTCTCCTTTCATCTGATCAAGCAAATCATCTATCCTTGGGAGTGGTTATCGATTCTTTACCGTTATCTTGTTCAAAGCTCTAAAGTCTACACACATGCGCCAAGTCCCATCTTTCTTCGAAATCAAGACTATGGATGAACCGCATGGCGAAGTGCTTGGCCTTATGAGTCCCTTGTCCAACATGTCCTTGATTTTCCTCTTTATTTCATCATTCTCCATTATCGACATGCGATACATGTCGATGTTTGGAAGAGGACAATCTTGCTACAACTGAATCTCATGTTGAATCTCCCTTTCTGGAGGCAATCCTGTTGGCTCCTGAAACATCTCATGATGTGCATCAACTACATCATATAAATATGATTTCAAATTAGGATCAAAATCCTCAAATGATTCATGATTAACATCAACTTTAGGCTTAATCATTAGAAGAACAAAATTATTACTTGAATTCACTAGCCTCTTTACATGTCCTGCATTTACCATTGCCATATTTGTCTTCTTGTGATGTGCTCTAACAATATACTCGTTCACTGACGGGTTCTTGGGCTACCATCAGATCAGGATCGCACCTAAAGATCGTAGCAAAACTACCTTCGCTACTGAATGGGGATCTTTCTAGTACACTGTCATGCCATTTGGGCTCAAGAATGCTCCTGCCATATTTTCGCGGGTGGTGGTTGCAGTATTCAAGGAGTTCATCCACAAGTTCTTGGAGGTATATTTTGACAATTGGACAGTATTTGGGTTGGTAAAGAATCATGTCTCGAACCTGCGCATGATGTTGGACTCCTGTAGGAAGCACCAGATTTACTTGAATATTAAGAAGTGAATATTTTGTGTACCTTTTGGGATATTGTTAGGCCACATAGTCTGTCGACAGGGACTGATGTTTGAGCCCACCAAGGTAGCAGTTATCATCATCCTGGCAGTCCCTACAACTCGAAAACATCTGCACTCTATCCTCGGACATATAGGCTACTATAGGAATTTCATTCAAGGGTGCGCACTGATCACAACACCCATGTAGAAGTTGCTAAAGAAGGAAGTTTAATTTTTTGGGATGAGGAGTGTCAGAAGAGCTTTGAGTTACTCAGGAAGAAGATGGTCTCTGCACCTATCCTCATATTTCCTGACTGGGAAAAATTTTTCCATGTTCATGTAGATGCTTTAGGAATCGCCCTGGGAGTTGTCCTACATAGCTTGGGGAAGGAGACATCGACCATCCAGTTGCATTTGGTAGTAGAAAACTCTCTAGTGCGGAGTGCAACTACTCCACTACAGAGCACGAAGGGTTGGCCATGGTATACACCCTACAGAAATACCGATATTATCTGTTAGGAGGGCACTTCAAGTTGTTCACAGGTCACTAAGCTTTGAAGTACCTAGTGAACAAGCCTGTGTTGTGGGGGGGGGGGGGGAGATTTGCTGATGGCTGCTGCTATTTCAAGAATATGACTTGGAAATCATCATGAAGCCAGGGAAACTAAATGCTGGGCTAGCCCACTTGTCCCGAATCGAGAGTGGGGAAGAATCGACTAAACTAGAAGAAGTACTGCCCAATGCGCAGTTGTTTGCTATTAAGGTGGTTGATGCGCACTTCGCCAACATCATTCACTTCTTAACTAGGTGGATGGCACCTGCAGAATATTCGGTACAACAGAAGAAAGATTTGGTAACCCGCGAATCAGATTTACAATCATAGCGAGCCACTTGTATAAGCTGGGAGCCGATGAGGTGCTGCGAAGATACGGTTTGGAGCACGAAAGACCAACCATATTAGCAGAATCCCAAGGGGGCATGGCAGGAGGTCATTACGTAGGGAAAGCAACGACGCAGAAGATCTTGAGAGATGGACTATGGTGGCCCACACTACATAGTGACTCTCATGACTATTGCAAAGCCTGTGACACATGCCAAAGTACAAGAAGACCATCGCGCAGAGACGAAATGCCCTTGCAGCCACATATGGCCCCTATAGCATTTGAAATATGGGCTATAGACTTCATTGGGCCCATCAACCCGCTAGGGAAGAAGACAGGTGCTCGCTACATCATCGTTGCAACTGACTATGTAACCAGATGGGCTGAAGCGCAAGCTGTAAAGGATTGCACTGTAGATACCATTGCACACTTTATTTTTGAGCATATCCTAACCAGGTTTGGTTATCCCAAGGTCTTCATGAGCGATAGAGGTATGCATTTCGTTAATGAGACAATCCAGGCTTTGACTGGAGAATTTCGGATCCGCTATGCCAAAATTATGCCATATCACCCACAGGCGAACGGAACTGTGGAAGATTTTAATAAAATTATGGAGCAAGCATTGACCAAGATCTGCAATGTCGAGCGCAACGATTGGGACGTCCGTATCTCGTCGATCATTTGGGCCTATCAAACCACCTACAAGAAATTGAACGGGAAAACCTCGTTTTGGATGGTTTATGGAAAGGAGGCTATTATGCCCATGGAATATATTTTTCCTAGCCTATGCATCACAACCTTTACCTACATGGTAGAGCCTGATATCATGGAGGATAATTTAGCTAAGAGGAAAAGAACTAAATTATTGGCAAAGAGAAGTTATTGATCACACTAAAACAGAGCAAAATCTACTCTAAACTATGTATGGCACCTAAGAACAGAAAATGCTAATCCACAGATTGTAAAGCTTGACAAGAAAAGTAACTCATAACATTAAACTCAGTCCAATTCAATTCATTAGAGGTATGTTGGAACAATTTGAGAAAAAAGGATAAGTTTGATGTAATGAGGTTCTCTTTAGTAAACAACAACTTAAAATATCACAGAGAAAATCTCATCCATTGTTAGAAATTTGTTGGAACATTTTGAGAAAAGATTATCTGCAACATAGTAAGGAACCCTATGCTAAAATAACTTATGACACTAAAATTAACCCATTCTACAACTCAAAATGTTACTATTAAGCCTCATTCAAGGGTTAGAGATCTCTTTGAATAACTTTGGAAAAAGGTTGTTTGTAAAATTATGAGAAATTGCAGAACAATCAAGAACTCAAAATGATGTAACTAATTCTTGTCCATATGATAATGATGTGTTAGAAGAGATTAAGAACAAGAGCATCTTGTAAAATAATGAGGGTCTTTTAAGTCTAATTAACAGGACTAGAATGCAATTAACTAATAAAACTTGAAATACAATGAACAGAACTGAACTAAAATGCAATTAACTCAAGAGTACTACAGCTCTTTCTCATTCACGTGTTAATGATATATTGGAACAACTCATGAGAACAAGATTGACTGTAATATTCGATGTAAGTAAATGACATAAGCATGATGAAAGAGAAAAAACTCAGAAACTGCCTAAGTTAAGAACGAAACAGAGCTAAATGTCACTTATCTATAAAATATGCACAAAGCCTTTCGGACAGTAGCGGCCCTCTACCACCAGATTGGCACACGAATCCTTAACTCCTTAAAATTTCTTCAGATCATGCATTAAATTTGTACTTCTTTCATTAAAGGAAAACGCTCAGAAACAGAGTATTACATTTTTGGAGGACTAAAAACAAAACATCAACTAACTAATTGTTTCTCGGTTCACTGAGTTATTCTTATAAGCAAATACATAACTTTCATTGAGGAGAAATAGGCATAGGTGTCTTTTACAATCAAAATCGAACTAGAACTCCTGTTGAGGACTCGTATTTTGCTGAAGACACCTGCAGAGTCCTTATCCTTGTAGAAGTATAATTCTTAGTTTTTGTTTTCTCCACGTGCATAACCACTTGCAGATTTTTTCTCAACCTTCGTAGAGGGCAAGGAATGATGTAGGAGTGTTCTGGAATTTAACCATATGCGTTTTTCCCTCAAATGACACCTGTAACCTATGTGAACATAAAGAAGGTTGCAGAATATGCGACTAGCTACAGAATGGCTGCATTCTGTAGCTAAGTCTTATAAAAAATCACTACGACAAAAAAACCACAAAAGTATAATAAGTCAGACATTGTATGTGTTGGGGTTCCCATGTTTTGGCTAGATTGGCAAGACCAAAAGATGAGACAACATCAAACCACTTTCAGACCTCAGGATCTAGCCCTCCTCGGTCTAGAGAGGGATCTCTCTATGATTGTTAAAGGTAATGTCTATAAAGGTCGAAGGTTTAAGATATTAGGCTAGTTATAAGGCTCGGAGTTTGTTTGTTTGATTGTTTGTTTGGTTGATGGTTATCAAGAAAGAAGGGTTCAAAATAAGACAAGGCTGAGAAAAGAGGATTTAGGCAGAGGTGAAGTATTCCAGGGAGCATTCAAGACCATTGGGCAATGGAGTCAGGAAAGGGTTTACTTGCTATTCAATGTGCAGGCTTTCAGTTGCGCTAGTCATCTAAAACATTGGATCTTAAAGATGATAGTGTGGTATGGAATGGTAGGGGAGGAGGAACAATAAAGATTTAGAACACAAAGTTAAAGACCTGAGATCAAAGAGAGACTTTGAACTCTCAATGCTTCGGCCTCCAACTTGAGGGATCTTAGAAAGGTTCAACCAATTGAAAAGGATCCTAGTGAGATAGAAACAGGGTTCTAGACCTCCCAGTGTTCCCAATTCTTTCAATTAAATCCTAACAAGAAAAATTTAAGAATAGATTCATTTAATTCATACATCAGCTAGCAGGAAATAACATCCACTACACTAGTTAAATTAACCAAAATCAACTCTTAGATAACACATTTAGTAGAAAACATCAAAGGCAAGGAGAGCAGAAACATAGGGTACTTAACAAGGGTAAATCCTATGCCAGATTTCTGATGCAAGCCAGTAGAAATGAAATGAAATGGAATGTAAGTTAAACACAAATACAGAGATAGAAAAACATCACCGCTGCTTTAGATCAGGATCCAAAGAAATGTGCTTGTCATATTAAAAAGCAACACCAGTCAAGTACACCATTTCCAATAGTTGGATACTCAGTCAGAAAACATCTTCCTCAGCCTATCTTACTACTTTACACAGGGACTATGTCTCAAAAGAAACAGCTTGCAATTCTCTGATAACTCATCAACAACCTTTACAATGAGCTTCTTCATGAATTTTATAGTTGTAGAGAGCTGAGGAGGTAGGTGAAAAACTAAATGAAGCATTAAAACTCAGAAAGAATGAGGGCCGAAACCCATTCTGTTTTAAATCCATGGCATTTATCTATGGCACTCTTTTGGGTGAAAGAGTTGTTTCTCCAGGTTTCCAATTAATCCGGTATGTCTCTGGTGTACTTTGCTGCAGCACTCTGTAGTACTTCTAGTGAATTAACAAAAAGGTAAATAAATGATGCTAGGGTCTTCCATACTGTGAATCAAATGCTCTGATAGCATTAGGACTGTTTTCAGGACCGCAAATCTCCCTAGAACACGGTATAGAATACAGACGGTATGGGAAACTTGTCCTTAGACGGAAGAACGTTCTGCTGACGTCAAAACCTTGCTATTATGGTTTTCTATGCACTGGACCTTCTGAGCGATCTACGGGGTCTTCGATTCTAGTACCTTGCCTTTTAAACACTGGATTCAGGCTTAAGATCTTCAACAATGTGCCTTAAACCTTTAATTCTCTCACTGATACTCCTTGCCGCTTTGAACTGTCTCTCTCAGCGAAAAACTGAGCTTTAATGGCGCCGGAGAGGTTTTGTAGAGTTTTAAATCTGTCCTTTAATGAAATTTATGTTGCAGACACCTTTCCAGAAATTTTCCTGTAATACCAAGCTCTGAATTTAGCTTCTTCTACGCACTGTGCCATTACAATAGTGCGTACAGATCATGGCGGTTATCCGCCTGTCTGTAACCCTGCAAAACATGCAAACACGTTAGGAAAACCATGCATGGGGATGGACGGATGCAGCGGGGATGATGAGAATGACTGTGTAGACCGATGAGATGGCGGAATAGTGCAGGGTGATGGCGAAAAATACAGCATAATAGTGGAAGAATGCCATGGTGAAAGCTGGCGGACTGTGGCAAAAAATTTAAATGAAAACCTTTGAAAAATCACCTCTGAATGAAATATGAATGAAATATAAGGAGGGAGGAGGACAACGTGATAAAAACACGTGAAGAGGTGATGTGGCGGGACCCAGTCGATGGCAGGGTCGACTTTAAATCTAGACCGTTCGATCTCAGGAGGAGATCAACGGTGGAAAATGTATCAGAGGGCGACGGACGGTGGGCCAGGGGTACGATTGCCTTGGGTTAACCCCCACGCAACTTCATGGAGAGATCATCGTTGGACGGGCGGCTTGGGATCGGACGGTGCATGTGCATATTGCGCCGGGTTTTCTGCTGAACGATAACGCGTGATGGGAGGGCGGTTTTCAAACAGTGCCACGACACGTGTCAGGCAATGAGTGGAATTGCTGTCGAAAGGAAAATACCGCCAACCCTCAGAAAGCGGTGTGATAGATACAGGTGGTTTTCGAACAAGTGCGTTGGCGTGGGGACCACCGATGCGGGTAGACTCTGGACCGTCGGATCTGTGGGTAAATGAACGGTTATGATGCGACGAACCGATGGCGAAAGGGTAGGGTAATTGATGCTAGGGAGCTCGCGATGGTCGTACAATCAGTGTAGATCGACGACTCACGACGCTCCCGATACATATTTGAGATAAGCGCTTTTTGGGCTAGCGGGTGGTTCTAGCGCCCAGATCACACGAGGGGAGACATTTTTAGGGGCCAGCCGAAGGGGGCTAAGACCTCATAAGGTGGAAAATGGATTTTGGCACATTTTAATGAAATTTGAGGGCAAAATTAGGTAACGATAGAGGGAAAAAGGGGAAATTAGGCCAAACAAGGGGTGTTTGCAGGATGTAAAGGGGATTTTGGGAGGAATTTAGGGGGTAAGAGGGGAACTTTGACAGAGGGAAAAGAAGGCTAAAAAATGGGGCATTCTGCAGGGATACAAGGGTAAATGTATGCTTTTTGGAGTACAGTTTTTACAATCAATGAGGCCCTTTGGATGGGTACAGCAGTGGAAATAAATCACAGGGCATAGAGCATGAAGAGGCTTTCAAGGATGATGTGTATTTAGGGGATATGCATTCCTTGAAGGCTCAAAAACAATTTAGCCCCTTACTTTGCTTGTCAAAAAATTTATAGGGGGCTAACAGTGGCTCCACATGGGGATGGCTTCTTCTTGAAGGAGTCAAGAATTCAGAAAATGATCTTTGGTGTAGGCCAGATGCCTGGTGCTTGAGCCACCTTTCTTCTTGATTTTCAGCTGCCACAATTGTGAAGACATCAATTTAGTAGAAAAACTACCCAAACAATCTACCTACCCATCCTACAATCCTAGCATTTTTTCTTCTAGGGTGCATTTGAACTAGCAGACCCTTTACATCATTTTTATTTTTTACAAACAAGAAAATAAACCTATTCTATTTCTACCCTTATTGCTCCATGAGACCAGATTAAACTATTGGCCTCACATGTTTCTCTACCTAATCTAGTATCTGCTAGGATTAAACTGTCTAGCAGATTTCTTCTCTACATTCTAGGACAGAAATTGAAAAAAATCAAGCCAAGATTAGATTGTCTGACTTGCTAGGCTTTGCAAAAATTAAAAAAACTAACTACATGCTTGCAGGCTGAGCTTATTTCAGACTTCCTACCTACCCTACTCTAACCTGGAAATCTCTGTTGTTCTAGGTGATACAATAATGCCAATGCAGCCAGTTAAGCAGTAACAAAAAATGATGTGAGCACTGACTGCCTGTCAGAGATAACCACAGGGTGCTCTGTATGTGGTTCTTCAAAACTGAGGTCACCATCAGTAGTGACCACTCCTGATGAATTTGGCCCGTGCTAAAGATCAATGCTGGAGAATTTGGACTGATCAGGGCCTCCATGTATTCTGCCACTGGATCAATGAACAGATGATGTACACTTTCTTCTTTTAGGCCTGCCATGACTGGTAGGCTGTCTGTATCCTGGGCAGCTTTGACTATTGCTTCTTCCACTGCATCCTCAAAGTGGCTCTTGAAAGCCCATTCATCTTCTTCTTGCACATCAAAAAACAGTGGAATTTATTCTTTTTTAGGAGGAGGGAGACTTTCCAAAAAGGCTCTCGGGTCTTTGAACTGATATGATTTCTCTTGTGAGTTCAAAAATTCAATCTCAGCTTCATACCTTTCAAACACCACTTCTAAGAAGATTTTCCTAAGCACGGGTATAAATTTTGAGCTGAGAGGAATAACCCCTGGAACGTTTTCCACCTTCAACTCTGCCAAGTCACTAGAAATTGTATCACGACACACTGCTATGAAATCTGGATACATTTCTGCAAACCGTTCAGGGTCTTCCATTAGTGAAGTGACTTGGTCTTTAGCATGGATGATGTTGTACTACGACATGGTCTCCCAGTGGATTCTTGTTAACACACAGATAATCAGCGACCTAATGATCACCAGTGGAGTCCTTTAATCATTCCGGAATTGTGGAGTCGACAGGTGGATGATTTACAATTTTACTATCCACCACAGTGATTTACCAAATCAAGCTTTTGGTCTCATCCCTAGTTGAGTCTCCATTATGTGGTGACGACAATGGGACACAAACCAATGTTATCAGTTTAGGCACTCAAATTTTTTCCACAGCGGAGTCACCATTATGTGGTGACGACAGTGGGAGACAAAAAAATGTTATCAGTTATAGGCTCTCAGATTTTTCCCCAGCGGAGTCGCCATTATGTTAAATTCCATGGGATCTTTTTCCTTGTTTGTATCTCTATTTCTAGAGTCTGACCCTTCTAAGGATTCATCATTACAAAGGATGAAGGAGTCAAGGTCTGTATGTACAGAGTATAAAGGTGAATTTTCAGGCTTTTCGAGGCTACTGACCATAAATTTCATTTGTGCCTCTCTGTACAGTCTTCTAAGTTGGCCAAAGATTTGGATTGTGGCATAAGCCCCATCCATCTACATTGTTCCTTGCAGCTTGGCTCCCCATGATCTCGATAATATCATGCCATACTTGGGTGGTACATCTGCCACAACAACATCCATGACCATACACTTGGCTGGAATCCGAGTAAGGCTCACACATAGATCTTTGATCAGGCCAAGACACTTTACTCTGCTAGAGTCAAATGAATATAGGTCTTTATAGGGACGGGTTATCTCTATGCCTAATCTTTCCATAACTATCTTAGGCATCAAGTTGTGAAAGGCCCCAGAGTCATGCATTGCATTATGGAGGATCTTATCATGGATGTTGAGACTGATATAGAAAGGTGGTGCTACTCCCTCCTAGAACTTTCCTTCCATCTTTGGACCAAACAGAAGGGCTGGTTGATCATCACTCAGATTTACTGTGTCGCTGTTCTCACCTAAATTTAAAGCTTTAAAAATTTTTCCTTTATATACATCCTGAGTGGCCAGCTCAGAGAGTGGGACAAAGATTTTAATTTTTGCAATCTCACTCTCCAAATTGAAAGTGGACTGATTCTTTGGAATGTTTAACTCTGTTTTTTTAACCACTACCTTAGTGGCTGAATCAGTGTGCTAATTCTCGTTATGTACAGTATTGATGACAGTTTTATCAGGAGCACTAACTGCAGTGTTAGTACTGCTAGTTGGTTGGCTTTGTTTATCAGTGTTTTGGTCGTCTTTCTCTTTGTCTTTCCCAGAACTTTCAGCTGTTGATTTGTTACTTTCAGCAGTTGCTTTAGAAGATCTCTCAGGTATTTTCTTGATGGTAATCTCAGAAGTTTTGGGTTTGGAATTATCTAGGCTTTTCTTGCTCCTAAGTTCATACTGTCTGACCTGCATGATGGTATCTTCAAATCCAAGTCTGTAATCCTCTGATTCTAATCTTTCCTCATCCCAATATGAGGGTGAGGGCTGATCTTCTTCTGTGGAACAGTTGTGGATTGAATCTTCGGTTTCAAGAATGTTTATGATGGTCCCCTCAAACTCTTCTACAATTCCCTCATATTCATCTAAAAATTTATCTTGGAATGGGGGAATAACTTGTTGATCTGATTCTCTTTGTCTGTTGGGGGTGGCATTGTTTCTTCTAAAGTTCTGGTTCTGGTTATGGTGTTGATTTATGTTTAGGTTACTAACTGTGACAACCATTTCTTCCATCATTTGTTGTATCTTTTCCATGTTTTTGGACATGGCCATTTTATATGTCGATGGCTTACATTGTCAATTGTCATCTCTATATGTTACCCTTTTCTCAGCTCTCAATCTTGTTTTTTTCTCAGTCAGATTTGCCTCTACAATCACTGCTCCTTTTTGCATGTCTTCCAATGTGTTATAGTCCCTCTCCCTAAGCTGGTAGGCCATGTCAGCATCCAAACCTTCAGGGTATTTTACTAGTACCATACCTAGGAGAGGTTTCATGTATGGTGGAAGAGCATTATAAACGTTGTTAAACCTTATAGAGTAGTCCTGAACACTTTCTCCTGCATCTCTTTTCAGGTTCTTGTATTCAGCTAGGATTTGGAGAGGGTTAGCCTTAACTTCCCATCTGTTTATGAAAGTCTAATATAAATCGGGAAGGTCTTGGATACTATTAGGAGGTAGGATTTTGAACCATTTCTTCACATCCCCCCCTAAGCTCTGGGCAAATATTCTCATTTTGACTGTTTCATCATCTATTTCCATGTAGTTAAAGGAATCTTCCATCCTATCTACATGATGTTGAGCTGTGGTGGACTCTTTTCCAGTGAAGTGTGGGATATTTGATTAATAATCATTGGGTAAGGGTACTAGTGGCTGGGGTAAGATCATAGGTGCATACCAGGCTGCCATGATGATGTTTTTATGGGGAAAAGGGTTAGCTTGAGCAGCTAGTATATGGATGGCAAGGATGCTAGGACTAGCAAAAGCTTTCTGGGCAGATTTAGGGTGGCAGGGCCCCAAGTTTTGGATGAAGTGAATATCAGGAGGTGTAGATGGAGGGGTCTGTCTATTCCTAGGGTGTTTACCACTTTGAGGTGATGAACCGGGGAGCTCAAGGTCTGGCTGGTCTAGGACACTGAATGACCTAGTTCTTAGTAAATTTTTTTGAGCGCCTAGGTCAAAAAATGGGTCTAATAGAGCTGTAAAGTCTTCTGGTGTAGAATTAGCTCTATGGATGTGGTTGGAAATAGTTGATTGTTTAGGTGTAGGAGATCTCTTGAAGATTCTCTCAGGGTTGTCAACTATTTCAGGGGTTTTTGGGTTAGGATAAGCTCTTGTGTGAATGGTTCTTGAAGCTAGAATATTGTTTTCTAACCAAGCAGCTTAACCCTACTTCTTACTTCTATAATGGCTGATGTTGTATTGGGCTCTGGTCTCCCAATGGAGTCTTATGTGAACCAAGATATTCAGCAGGCCTACTGGTCACTAGTGGAGTCTTTGATCTTTAAGGAGTTATGGAGTCGCCAGGTGGAGGGTTTAGGATGCTTCTGGAGGGTACACTGTCCACCACAGTGCTTATGAGATGCCCCTTTTCAAGGGAAACTTCCAAACACAGCAAACTCTAACCAGAGATTGACAGGGAGGGATTTCACAAGATATGTCACCTCTTAAAAGAGTGTGAGATCTAGAGGCTACCTGGCCCTTTCCAGACTCTGTCTAAGAGTGTGAGTTTCAGGAAATAACTCCAGAATAATAAGTCACCCTCCATGAGTCAGGTATGACTGTTAGTATTCACAAAGTAGTTGTCTTTGTGCTAAAAGCTGGGATAATAAGCCCATAGTAACTCAAATTGTAAACCCAGCAAGTTTGAGTGATCCCATAAGTTCAAACTCTATCAGACCCTCTCTTTCTCCTAAACTCAAAACTAAGAAGAATATAATTTAGAATCTGGGTTGTGTTATCATATCTTTCCTAAATGTCAATGTAATCCATGTGAAACATCATATAAACAATAATAAATGTTTAATTAACAATCTTTTCACATATGCAAGCAGATATTAACACGTGAATTCAGAAACAAGATGGTTCTTCTTCATTACGAACATCATGTACAATAATAGAAAGGTGGAGAGATCACCTGAATCCTTCCACGATCTTCGAACAGACCGTCGTCCGATCCGTCCCGCCCTTGCCTCGCTAGGACTCTTTCAAGACTTGTGCACACGAGATGACATATAAGCTGATGAACATCTCCAGGAAACAAGGGTTTCCTCAGAAGAATCCGGACAACAGAGGTATGGGAAATCGCATTTGAATTGGGATTCTGAACAGAAAGACATACTTACACTTCTTCTCCTCTTAGGTTGAGCGTATGATGGCCTTTGCTACACTCCAAAGGTTCAATCGCTGAAAGAATGGTTACTGTATATGAAGAACACTTATAAATATTAATAATCAACTCTAAAGAAATAGGAATTATATATATATTTTTAATGATTTTAATGGCATACGCGGAAAAGTGTGTATGGACTAGCGTATACATGCGGAAAAGTCTGGGCATACCCGCGTATGGGAATTTTAACACTGTTTTTTATGAACTTTGTTCAAGTCTGTGGGAATGGGTGCCCAAGGCCAAAGAGACAATCATGAATCACATGAGGGTGAAAAATGATGCTATAACAGATTCCCCCTAATATATGAGGTCAGAAGGGGTACATGATGGTCGAAATGTATTATGCACATAGAAAGAACTTCGTGAGGACAAGAGAGGACTTCACCAGATTTCAGCCTGCCAAAAACCAATGAAAGAAAATAGAGAGTCAACTCATGCTGAGGCGGGCATACCCATGCTCAGTCAAAAATATATCATATAGAAATTACATGATGAATCTAGAATGTATACAAGTATAGCTGAACTGAAAGTACATAATGAATCATCTGAGCAGGGCCCGGAAGTACAAGTCGGAATCAATGTCCAAGTATCACATATAGAAAGTTGATCAATGATGCTGAAAATAGATGTTTGATCACAAAAGTAACTGAATCTCCAAGTAACAAATCATAAGGGGTGGAACACATGGTACAATCACGCAACTCGGGAGCCAACATATAGGATGTTGTTGTACTGACATGGCAACATATAAGGGTGGAAGGCATCACTGGCAGAAACTGAATGGACTGTCAAAAGTGAACCGAAAGATGCTGATGCAACCCGAGGTCTTCACCGATCTCGATGGCACATTTCTACACAATGGGAATAAATGAGCTGAAGTCGACCATGTGAGAAATCGTTGGATTATCGGTCAATAATGTAAACCGTTAACCAACGCGAGACAACCCACCAATAATGAAAATGAGTGTCAAGGTGCCCCAGTACAATCTAACAAGTGCGAATGAATGAGTTGAAGTCGAACACTTGAAAGAATCTACCAATCAGAAGGCAATGATGAATCCCCACTGTCGATAGCGAAGAGTCTGCCACTGATGACTGCAAACCCTAAGGTACTGACAAAAAGACTCTAGACTTTATTCCCAGAGCAATGAGTCGGAGTCGATGGGAAAAGATCTGCTGGAAGGAAGGCATTAAGGCATCCCACATCAGTCCAGCGCGAGTGTAACCCGCAGGCCAAGATTTGGAAGGAATCGGACGAAGTAGAGTGACGGAACCAAAACCGAAGTATGTTTCCGACATGCACAAGATGAAGCAAGCGCATGGAAGAAACCCTCTGAACCAACCAATAATGAAAGCTGACACAGAGGCGAGAAATCCACCGATAGGGTCAAATGGAAATCAAGGTACCGCACGAATCCCAAGTGTGATAATGTGTGCTGACGTCGAACACAGGGGAAACCACTCAGTCAAAGACCCATGATGATGATCAAATGCTGAGCACGAGTTCACCTATCAATGATGGAAATAGGCCCAAGGTGCGGCTCTAGGTTTGCTCTCAGAGCAATGTGTCGTAGTCGATAAGAGACAAACCCGCCGGCAAGAAGTCAATGGGGACCTTCTCAAACCAACACGAGCAGAAGACCAAAACATCTGATGTGATAGAACATGATACTGACAAGACCGGGAAGGCCGACTGAATAATGAGTCAAGAGACACCGCAAAATGGCCGACTCAGGCTAGACTTCCCTTGAACAAAAGCACGACTCTGTGATGACCATGGCAGTAAAAAGTGACACTGTATAAGTCTGTCTTGCAGGAGGCAAAACAAACTCTCCATATGATTGGAAGAGATAACCAACCGGGGGAGAACTGACCAGTGAAACAAAGCAAAGGCTGAACCTAGGATCAGAGAGAGACTTTGAACTCTCAATGCTTCGGCCTCCAACTTGAGGGATCTTAGAAAGGTTCAATCAATTGAAAAGGATCCTAGTGAGATATAAACAGGGTTCTAGACCTCCTAGTGTTCCCAATTCTTTCAATTAAATCCTAACAAGAACAATCTAAGAACGGATTCATTTAATTCATACATCAGCTAGCAGGCAATAACATCCACTACACTGGTTAAATTAACCGAAATCAACTCTTAGATAACACATTTAGTAGAAAACATCAAAGGCAAGGAGAGCAGAAACATAGGGTACCTAACAAGGGTAAATCTTATGCCAGATTTCTGATGCGAGCCAGTAGAAATGAAATGAAATGGAATGTAAGTTAAACACAAATACAGAGATAGAAAAACATCACCGCTGCTTTAGATCAGGATCCAAAAAAATGTGCTTGTCATATTAAAAAGCAACACCAGTCAAGTACAACATTTCCAATAGCTGGATACTCAATCAGAAAACATCTTCCTCAACCTATCTTACTACTTTACACAAGGACTATGTCTCAAAAGAAACAGCTTGCAATTCTCTGATAACTCATCAACAACCTTTACAATGAGCTTCTTCATTAATTTTATAGCTGTAGAGAGCTGAGGAGGTAGGTGAAAAACTAAATGAAGAATTAAAACTCAGAAAGAATGAGTGCCGAAACCCATTCTGTTTTAAATCTAGGGCATTTATCTATGGCACTCTTTTGGGTGAAAGAGTGGTCTTCTCCAGGTTTCAAATTACTCCAGAATGTCTTTGGTGTACTTTGCTGCAGCACTCTGTAGTACTTCTGGCGAATTAACAAAAAGGTAAATAAATGATGCTATGGTCTGCCATACTGTGAATCAAATGCTCTGATAGCATCAGGACTATTGTCAGGACCACAAATCTCCCTAGAACACGGTATAGAATACAGAGGGTATGGGAAACTTTTCCTTAGACGGAAGAATGTTCTGCTGACATCAAAACCCTGCTATTATGGTTTCTGTACACTGGACCTTCTGAGCAATCTACGGGGTCTTCGATTCTGGTACCTTGCCTTTTAAACACTAGATTAAGGCTTAAGATCTTCAACAATGTGCCTTAGACCTTTAATTATCTTACTGATACTCCTTGCCACTTTGAACTGTCTCTGTCAGCGAAAAACTGAGCTTTAATGGCGCTGGAGAGGTTTTGCAGAGTTTGAACTCTGTCCTTTAATGAAATTTATGTGACAGACACCTTTCCGAACATTTTCGTGTAATACCAAGCTCTGAATTTAGCTTCTTTTGCGCACTGTGCCATTACAATAGTGCGTATGGATCATGGTGGTTATCCGCCTGTCTGTAACCCTGCAAAACATGCAAACACGTTAGGAAAACCATGCATGGGGATGGACGGATGCAGCGGGGGTGATGAGAATGACCGTGTAGACTGATGAGATGGCGGAATAGTGCAGGGTGATGGCGAAAAATACAGCGTAACAGTGGAAGAAGGCCATTGTGAAAGCTGGCGAACTGTGGCAAAAAATTTAAATGCAAACCATTGAAAAATGACCTCTGAATGAAATATGAATGAAATATAAGGAGGGCGGAGGAAAATGTGATAAAAACACGTGGATAGGTGACGTGGCCGAACCTAGCTGATGGCGGGGCCGACTTTAAATCTAGACCGTCCAATCTCAGGAGGAGATCGACGGTGGAAAACGTATCGGAGGGCGACAGACAGTGGGCCAGGGGTACGATTGCCTTAGGTTAACCACCGCGCAAATTCATGGAGCGATCACCGTTGGATGGGCAGCTCGGGATCTGATGGTGCATGTGCATATCGCGCCGGGTTTTCTGCCGAACGATAACACGCGATGGGAGGGCGGTTTTCAAACATTTTTGTGACATGCGTCAGGCGATGAGTGGAGTCGTTGTCGAAAGGAAAATACCACCAGCCCTCAGAAAGCGATGCGATAGATACAGGCGGTTTTCGAACAGGCGCGTTGGCGTGGGGACGACCGAGGCGGGTGGACTTTGAACCGTCGGATCTGTGGGTAAATGAACGGTTATGATGTGACGAACCGGTGGTGAAAGGGTAGGGTAATGGACGCTACGGAACTCGCGATGGCTGTTCGATCGATGCAGATCGACGGCTCACGACGCTCCCGATACATATTTGAGATAAGCGCTTTTCGGGCTGGCGGGTGGTTCTAGCGCCCAGATCACACGGGGGGAGACGGTTTTAGGGGCCAGCCGAAGGGGGCTAAGACCTCATAAAGTGGAAAATGGATTTTGGCCCATTTTAATGAAATTTGAGGGCAGAATTAGGTAACGATAGAGGGAAAAAGGGGAAATTAGGCCAAACAAGGGGTTTGTGCAGGATGTAAAGGGGATTTTGGGAGGAATTTAGGGGGTAAGAGGGGAACTTTGAAAGAGGGAAAAGAAGGCTAAAAAATGGGGCATTCTGCAAGGATACAAGGGTAAATGTAGGCTTTTTGGAGTATAGTTTTTACAATCAACGAGGCCCTTTGGATGGGTACAGCAGTGGAAATAAATCACAGGGTAGAGGGTATGAAGAGACTTTCAAGGATGATGTGTCTTCAGGGGAGATGCATTCCTTGAAGGCTCAAAAACAATTTAGCCCCTTACTTTGCTTGTCAAAATATTTATAGGGGGCTAACAGTATGCATTCTTAAAGTGACTTTAATCATTCCTATTGATCTTTTAAGCCTATAACTGATAAAGGAAAAATGGAATGGAGTGAAATTTTGTGAAAGGAAAGGACATCTTTAAGGCTCAACATACCCCCACTGCAAAGCTTTTGCATTTCATCATGCAATCAATCCGTGTATTCTGAAACTTATGCTAGGACTTCTAACTTCCTTTTTCTGCTTTGCTTGTTGTTCAATGGCATCCAGGCTTCCTTATGACCAATTTGAACCTCAAATTTATAAGTGCCCTGCTCAACTTTTTGTTTTTCTTCTTCAGCTTCTCACTAGCCTTGTACAACTTTTCCATTTGGAGAGAGAGAGTTATGTTCATGTCACTTTTCAGTTTGACTTGTTCCCTTAAAATTTCATTTTCATTTTTTATATGCCTATTGAGTACTTCCAATTCATATTTGTCTCTTCTTAGCACTTTAATTGCATATTATTGTGGGATAAGAGTTCTCTCTCTATTTTCTGAGGCTCTCTTTTCTAATGACTCAACATAATTATAGATTTGTTTTTGGGCTGGGTCTACCTCCGGAGTTCCTCTATCAAGATCCTCTTCGTACTGGTACTCAGGAGATCTGTCAGTTGGTGTCTCTTCATCTTCAATATCTATGATTCTTGTTTTCTTAACTCCTGTCTTCTTCAATATGCCTCTAAGCCTATGGCTTCTTCTCAGTTTAGATGGTCCTTCACCTCTCTCCTTAGCATACTTTCTTATTATCTTTTCCTTTTTAAGTTGTTTCTTGATTTCAGCCAATTTTTCAGAGATAATCTCCTCACTGTCTTCTTGTATGGATTTATCAGTTTTAATTTCAATATATTTGGAAATTTTTCCTCTCCTGCTTCTTCTTACAAGTTTTCCTTCAGATAGATTTTCTTTAGGTTCTTCAAAATGATTCCTCAAGAGGAACTCATCCCAACTGTCTCCCACCTTTTTCAAATGATGCTCAATCAGGATTTTAACTAGGCCATGGTGATACAAGGTGGTTTCTAAGAACTGAACCCTTTTTTGGACATTAGAAGCCATCCTCTTTAGGCTATGGAGTAAGAAAAATGGTAAATTTATTTCTTCATCTAGGAAATGCATCATAAGTCGAATGTGATAAACATATAGGTTGTCAAACCTTCCCTCACAAGTTATAAAATTTTGCAGAATTAGCAACATATTTCGCCACTTATTCTTTAAGGCTGAACTAGGAATGCCTTTCTTGAAAACTGAAATATCCATACCTGGTGTTTTTAGCATCTGCCTCCATGCTTCATTGTGAAATTACTTGTTTTTGAACCATCGTTCACCTTGCCTTGGTAACTCTGCTGCTTCTGCTATGAAGGATTCTATGATAATGAACTTGACATCACCTATTTCAACTTCTGACCCGTTGAATGACTGGGCAAATGACTTGGTGACCTCCTTATGAAATCCATTGAACTTCTCCAAAAATTGTAGCCATCCAACCTGCTGTAACATCTCTTTAATTTGTGGTTAACCTTCTAGATATTTGGTTCCGACTGGTTCGGACCTTACAATAAGTCTCATGGCTTCTCCTCCTCAACTTCAATTTACTGCTCTGTTACTGCTTCCTATTCAAGGTAAAAATGGATGTAGAGGATTGTTTTAACCTTAAAGATGACCTCTTTGTTTCTGTAGACAGGAATTGGCTACGGAAAAATTACATGAAGTGGTTATGGGATGAGTGAAATACGGTGAGGGTAAATCACACGAATAAATGAGTTTGAGAGCCGTCATGGAGTAAAATACCGCGGAGAAATCCCATGAGTATTTCAAAATCATCACTGAATATTTCGGGTTAGTGACGTGACCTAATAGGTCACTTCAAGTACTAACGATTAACTTTTAATAAATGATGATTTGATATGGCGGAATGGAAGGGATTTGTCCAAGGATTTTATGATAGGATTGATCAATACGAATAATTAAAATAACTTTATGAAACATACATATGACTTAACCATATTATATCTTTCATAATCTGTTATCATAATAATTTCACAATTTTACCTTAGCCCTTCTTTTGATTTTTGTTGTTTTAATATGCTTTGTCTTTCCTTTGAAAATCATTGATCTTTCACTCTTCATAATCCCTTTGATTTTGCTTGTTGAAATAGGTGTGCAGGATCAATTTGTTGTTGAACCCGTGGTTGCTGAATAATTGGCTATAGAAAATCTGGCTGCAGAATGTCTAGCTGCAGAATATCTAGCTGCAAAATATACCTGTAAAAGCTTTGAGACATGGAATGAAATGATTTGAAACATGGGTGGAATGAAGTATGAAGTGACATAAAATGGATCATGAAATATAATGGAATGAAGTGAAATATGATGGAATGAAATGGATCATAAATGTGGAGTGAAATGAAATATGAAAAGTGGCCTGCAACTTATGATTTGTAATACTCAATTGCAGAAAGAGATCAATTTTGAAAATCTGAAATGAAAATGAGATGCATCATTAAATGGAGTGAATGACGTATGGATGAATGGAGTGAATGAAGTATGGATGAATGGAGTGAATTAAATATGAATGAAGTGAGATATGATGAAGTGAAATGGATCATAAGTGGAATGTGATATGTAAAGTGAGCCTGCACTTATGATTTTATGATAGTTGTTTGCAGGAAAAGAACAATTTTGAAAAGCTAAAGTGTTAGAGGGATTCCGATTTTCACCTTATCTTTTCTGTATAAACATGCTAATCAATGATTATTTTTCATGTTTATACTTTATTATTATTATTATTATTATTATTATTATTATTATTATTATTCATCATCTGATTTTAGAAAATACAATTAAGTTGATGAAGAAGAAGGATTCTTCTTCTTTAACTTCACATCACTGTTCTCTTGGAATCTCTTGACAAATTCTTCTCTTGAAAGTGGCTTATGATACAGCTTCAATCTATTACCATTTACAAGAAAAGTGACCTTATCTTCATCTATTGTCCTGATTTTTATTGCTCCATTGTCAAAAAAATTCACAATTTCATATGGCCCAAGCCAATGTGTTTGGAATTTACCTTGAAAATATTTGAACTTTGAATCAAACAAGAGGGCCCAGTCACCTTCTTTGAATTTCTTTTCCTTAATGTACTTATCATGCCATCTATTCCTTTGTTGTTGGACTATATTTGCTCTCCGGATTGCATCCTGTCTGATCTCATCCAATTCATTAATCTGCTCCAATCTATGCTTGTGTGCTTCTGTTAGATCAAGTCCTAGCTAGACTGACATTTTAAAAGTTTGAATCTGAAACTCTATGGGAAACAATACTTGTTTTCCATAAACAAGTTCATAAGGGGTATGACCTGTTGTGCTTCTCCATGTAGTTTTATAGGCCCACAAGGCTTCAGGAATCCTGTCTTCCCAATCTATTCTATGTAAATGAACAGTCTGTGTTAGGATCCCTTCAATGACCTTATTAGTAGATTCCACTTGGCCATTTTCTTGTGGATGATAGGGAGTAGATTTTCTGTGTCTGATTTTGTACCTCTCCACCATTTTTTCCACTAGGTTCGATGTGAATTGAGCTCCTTGATCTATAAAAATTTCTCTTGGGACACCAAAACGAGTAAAAATATCCTCAAAAAGAAAATTAACTACAGATGCTTCAGTAGCAGAAGGTAATGGCTTGGCCTCTACCCATTTGGTAGCATATCAGTGCAAACTAATATATATTTCTTTTGTCTTGATGGAGGAGTAATAGGTCCTACAAAATCTAAAGCCCATTTCTCAAAAGGTTCAATATGTACCTGAGGCTGCAATGGCATTTCACCTGAAGGAGAAGGTTTCCCTACCCTTTGGCAGCTGTCACACCTTTTGACATACTCTTTAGCATATTTAAAAAGGGATGGCCAATAGTATCCTAAATGAAGGATATTATAAGATGTCCTTTTATCAGCAAAGTGTCCACCACAAGGTTCGTCATGACATGCCTTGAGGATCTCAGGCATCTCATCTTCTCGAACACATCTCCTAATGATAAAGTCTGGACCTGTTTTGTATAACTCATTAGCAACCCATGAATATTTTGCACTGTCATAAATGATCTTTCTTTTTTCTCTTGCATTCATTATTGAAGGAAATTTCCCTGAAACTAAATAATTAGCAATGTCAGCAAACCAAGGAGTTTGAGTAGAAATTGAAAAAAGATATTCATCAGGGAATTGATCTTCAACTGGAGTATTGTATTTAATGTTTTGGAGTCTAGATAGGAAATCAGCTACTGTATTTTGTTTCCCAGGCCTATCTAGAATGGTGATGTTGAATTCTTGTAAAAGAAATAACCATCTTATGACTCTGCCATTAGTAATTGATTTGTTCATTAGATATTTAATTGCAGAGTGATCTGTGTGAAAAAAAGTTTCATAGCCTGTTATATAGTGTCTGAATTTATTTATGGCATGAACAACAGCTAAGAACTCTTTTTCAGTTATAGTATAATTTAACTCTGAAGGAGTCAAATTTTTACTTGTATAGTAGATGGCATAAGGAATCAGGTCTTTTTGTCCCAATACTGCTCCTAAAGCTGTATCTGAGGCATTTGTTGAAATATGAAAAGGTAACTTCCAGTTAGGTCCCCTTAAAATAGGTGCTTCAGAGATTTTTGTTTTCAGGGTCTCAAAGGCTAACTGGAAATCAAGATTCCACTTGAATTCATAGTCCTTGGTAAGTAATTTGAAAAGTGGAGATGCTATCTTGGTGAAGTTTTCTATAAACCTTCGATAATATCCTGTAAATCCTAGAAAACTCCTAACATCTTTTTGACAACTTGGAACAGATAAGTTAGAGATGAATTCAACTTTTGACTCATCAACTCTAATCCCATCCCCTGAAATGTGATGCCCCAAAACAATTCCTTCAGTAAACATCATAAAACACTTCTCATGACTTAGTGAAAGATTTGCTTCTTTACATCTCTTTAAAATTTTTTCCAAGTTTGCTAAGGCTTCTTCAAATGTGTTTCCATAGACTGTGAAATCATCCATATATACCTCTACACAATCATGTATTAGATCTGAAAATATTCCTAGTACTGCCCTTTGAAATGTTGCAGGTGCATTGCATAGTCCAAATGGAAATACTCGGTAAGCATAGGTACCCCAAGGACAGGTAAATGTGGTTTTGTCTTGATATTCAAGTGCTACTTGAATTTGATTATAACCACTAAACCCATCTAAAAATGAGAAGTACTTTTTGCCAGCTAATGTGTCTAACACCTGATCTATGAAAGGTAGGGGAAAATCATCTTTAAGAGTAGCTTTGTTTAATTCCCGGTAGTCAATACATACCCTCCATTTACCATTTTTCTTTGGCACAATTACCAAAGGAGAAACCCACTAACTATCTGAAATGGGATAGATAAAGTTGACATTTAACAATTTCTACAATTCTTCTTTAACAATATCCCTAAGGTTTGGATTCATCTGTCTCTGAGGTTGTCTGATTGGTTTACAATTTTCCTCTGTGTAGATGTGATGAGTGCAAGTCTTAGGTCTTATCCCTTTCATATCAATGTACTCCCATGCATATGCAGAAGAATGTCTCTGTAATATCTTGACTAGCTTTTCTTGTTGAGATTTCTCTAGGTTCTTGTTTATGTTCAAAGTTTTACCTGGAAATATCTCAATTGTAGAGCTACCAAATTTATCCATGAAGTAAAGAGACATCTGTCTTGATGATAAAAACTCAATGTTGGATTCTTCTTGAAATTGTTCATGTTTGTATTCCGAAGAGGATTCAAAATTTTCTAAAGTATTTAGAATCTGGCTATCTTCACTAATTTCTAAAATTGTGAAGAGAGGTTGTATGTCTTCTTCATCCTCAATCCATTGAGTATCATCTAATTCTGTAATTGTTTTTACTGGAGGATACAAGGTAAATTTCTTGGTTGAACTACCATCAGAGATATACATATCACCGGATCTACAGCTAATGAAAGCATCAGTTGTAGCTAACCAAGGTATTCCTAATATAATAGAATGCCCTCCTAGATTATTCTTAGGAGTTAGGATCATAAAATCCATAGGATACTCCCAAGAATCTAGGGACACTGGAATGTCTTCTATTACCCCATCAGGTTTAATCACAGATCTGTCTACTAATTTTAATAATGTGGGTGTAAAAAGAAGATTAGGAAGTTTTAGTTTATCCATGATTTGTCTACTCATGATATTGATTGCTGCTCCTAAATCAATAAGTGTGTTTTCGATCTCAGTTCCATTGATGCGTATTTTAACAACTAGATTTCCTGGGTCTAGATACTTTGGAATAGCAATCTTACCCATCATGATGTCTTCTACTTTTCTTTCCAGCTGAATTTTCTTTGCCTCTTTTATTCTTTTTCCTATTTTTTTCATGCTCAACTCCTTTATTGTCTTTGCTAGGATTGGAATTTCCTTGATAGCTTGTAATAATGGGATCTTAATACAAACATTCCTTAGCCCATCTAGGAAATCATAATTAGGCACCATAATTTGTTTTTCTACACCCCTATCAATTTGTAATCTTTCTGGAAAGGGAGGTGTAGAGATGGATGTTGATGGCTGCTCTAATATAGGAGTTGAAACTATTGGTTCTTTTTGTTTTTATTTTTCAATGTTTGGGTCTTGAAAAGATGTGTTCTCTTCAAGACTTTTATTTACCCGTAGAGAATCTTCCTCAGAGTTGTTTTGCTCTTGTATGATTACAGAAGGTTTCTTCTTTTCAAGTATTCTTCCAGACCTAAGTTGAACATCATTAAGGTCTAAAGGAGTAATAAAATAGGTTGGGAACTGTTGGCCTTCTATCATGTATGTATTCTGAGGATTTTTATTGTTGGGGTTTGGTATGAATTAGGCAGGTAACTGATTTTCTTTCTGAGGAAATGGTAATGGAAGTGGTGGATTTTGATGTTGTGGATTCTGAGGATTTTGTTGAGGATTCTGTTGAGGAGGGAAATTTGGATATGGTGGATAAGATGGTGGATATTGATAGTACTAAGAGTATCTTCCATAGGGATTTTTTACTCCTTGTGCCCAAGTTTGAGATTGATTTTGGAATTGGGGTCAAGGTTGCTGCCAAAAATTCCAATTTGGTGGGGGTTGATTATATAGCTGATCATGGAATCCTTGTGTTTGAGGTCCTTGCCAAGGCCTCCTAGAGACAAAATTGAGATATTCTGTGGAATTTGTAGGGGTTTCTTCTTGAAATATGGCTTTAAGACCAGGAAGTGAAGGAAAACTCTTGGTCTCATGTTTTTCTGAACAAATAACACAAGTCTCTGATATTTTTGCATCCAGAGGGCACTCTCTCAAGGCATGCTTCTTTCTACATTTGGAACAAAATACTGCTAAGGCATCAGATTTATCTTTATGCTTGTTTTAAGCTTAAGGGTGTCTATTTGTTCACTAAGACTCCCTAAAATATCAGATTTTAATTCATCAAGCATATGTCCTATTTCTTCCCTACTTGCTGTCCCAGAAGCAGACTTACTTGCCCTTGCAAGAGCAGGGTCTCTTGGTCCTTTTACAGTTTTAGATTTCCTTCTTGAAAGATTGATACATAATTCAGTTATTTCAGGTAATGTGAGCTGAGATATATCCCCTTTTCCCATCATGTTAAGGATATCTATTCATTCATCCCTAATTGTATTCAACAAGAGAGCTTTCAAAGTATCTTGGTCTAAGTTTTTCATTTTTTCTCTTTTGATGTTATAGTTAAACCTCTCCAAAAAATCTTCCAGGTTTTCATCCTCTTTTTGTAGCATTTTAAACACTTCCTCCTTATGGTTGACTGGCATACAGTAATCCAAATACCTCTCTAGAAATGCATGTTTCATGTCTTCCCATGTCCTAATAGAACTGTTGACCAAACTCATAAACCATTTTAATGCTGCTCCTTTCAATGTTGAAGGGAATAGTTTAAGTTTTTGGGCATCTTGTAAGTAATCATAGGTTCTACATAGGACTTCAAATTCAAATAGGAAGGTTTCAGGATCTTCACTTTTGAGTCCATAAAATTTTGGAAGGACAGAGGGTGAAATTTTTTTCATAGTTGCATTGGTTTCTTCATCTACTATAGGAAACCCAAAAGAGCTTCCCATTTCCCTTCTACCTCTTCCTCTGCCTCCTTCTCCTTCTGCACCTCTACCTCTCCAAATATTGTATGTTCTCCATTAAAGACTCCTCCTCCCCCCTCTTCTGCCATGGTTGATTCTTCTGTGGAAGTAGAAAAGTTTATGTCCCTAGCAAGGGTTCTTGAATATTTTTCTAAGACAGGTTCAGTGGATGAAGTGGAAGGTCTTTCTAATGGAATATCTGATCTTAAGTATTCTGGAAGTCTATGATCAGTAAAGTATGGGATGTGGGTTTGATTTGGAGGTGTGTTGCCTCTTGGTCTTGGTGGAACAAGTGGTGTTCTAGGAATCAAGCTTCTGCTTTTTATGAATCTACCCCTTGAGTCTCTTTCTCTACACATATCATTGTTTTTGGGAGGTAAGAAACAAGGCTACCTAGTTACACTTCCACGAAAACGGCACCAACATTTTTACTCAACTTAGTGTTCCTAAATTTATGTCATAAATTGTCAACCAGGGTTAGTAAACTGTTGAAGTGAAGTGCACTATATGTGCCTAGGTATCTTCTTCCTACTTCGTTGTGTTTAGTGTTTTTCTATTGCTTTTGGTTTTGTGTTTTTATGCTAAGAGGAAAAGAACTAAATTATTGGCAAAGAAAAGTTTTTTATCACACTAAAACAGAGCAAAATCTACTCTAAACTATGTATGGCACCTAAGAACAGAAAATGCTAATCCACAGATTGTAAAGCTTGACAAGAAAAGTAACTCATCACATTAAACTCAGTCCAATTCAATTCATTAGAGGTATGTTGGAACAATTTGAGAAAAATGATAATTTTGATGTAATGAGGTTCTCTTTAGTAAACAACAACTTAAAATATCACAGAGAAAATCTCATCCATTGTTAGAAATTTGTTGGAACATTTTGAGAAAAGATTATCTGCAACATAGTAAGGAACCCTATGCTAAAATAACTTATGACACTAAAATTAACCCATTCTGCAACTCAAAATGTTACTATTAAGCCTCATTCAAGGGTTAGAGATCTTTTGGAATAACTTTGGAAAAAATTTGTTTGTAAAATTATGAGAAATTACAGAACAGTCAAGAACTCAAAATGATGTAACTAATTCTTTTCCATATGATAATGATGTGTTAGAAGATATTAAGAACAAGAGCATCTTGTAAAATAATGAGGGTCTTTTAAGTCTAATTAACAAGACTAGAATGAAATTAACTAATAAAACTTGAAATACAATGAACAGAACTGAACTAAAATGAAATTAACTCAAGAGTACTACAACTCTTTTTCATTCACGTGTTAGTGATATATTGGAACAACTCATGAGAACAAGATTGACTGTAATATTCGATGTAAGTAAATGACATAAGCATGATTAAAGAGAACAAACTCAAAAACTGCCTAAGTTAAGAACGAAACAAAGCTAAAGGTCACTTATCTAGAAAATATGCACAAAGCCTTTCGGACAGTAGGGGCCCTCTACCACCAGATTGGCACACGAATCCTTAACTCCTTAAAATTGCTTCAGATCATGCATTAAAGTTGTACTTCTTTCATTAAAGGAAAACGCTCAGAAACAGAGTATTATAGTCTTGGAGGACTAAAAACAAAACATCAACTAACTAACTGTTTCTCGGTTCACTGAGTTATTCTTATAAGCAAATACATAACTTTCATTGAGGAGAAATAGGCATAGGTGTCTTTTACAATCAAAATCGAACTAGAACTCCTGTTGAGGACTTGTATTTTGCTGAAGACACCTGCAGAGTCCTTATCCTTGTAGAAGTCTACTTCTTATTTTTGGTTTTCTCCACGTGCATAACCACTTGCATATTTTTGCTCAACCTTCGTAGAGGGAAAGGAATGATGTAGGAGTGTTCTATAATTTAACCATATGCGTTTTTCCCTCAAATGACACCTGTAACCTGTGTGAACATAAAGAAGGTTGCGGAATATGCGACTAGCTACAGATTGGTTGCATTTTGTAGCTAAGTTTGATCAAAAATCACTACGACAACGAAACCATAAAAGTATAATAAGTTAGTCATTGTATGCATTCTTAAAGTGACTTTAATCATTCCTATTGATCTTTTAAGCCTATAACTGATAAAGGAAAAATCGAATGGAGTGAAATTTGGTGAAAGGAAAGGACATCTTTAGGGCTCAACAACTGGTCTATCCATGGAAGGGCCGAATCCCATGGAGCGCGTGGGTAAGAAGTATGAGCAACAGATCGTTGATAAGGTGCGCGATGACTAAAATGTGGAGCGGAACATTAGGGTTTCCTAATTAGCACCATTAGTGACCCCGCAGCACACATGGGTACCCTATTGTTGGCATGTAAAATGATGCATAAGTGCCAAGTTGTGACCATCCCTACTTATGTCATTTAGTTGGCTGGCTGATGCGAGAAGGGGGTCTGCTTCAATTGGTCCCAGTTCTTGTGTAACAAATTTTTGGAGAACGTGCGCGAGGCCCAGGATCATGGACGGGCATTCTTCTATTCCTTACTACTACTCCTCTTCGCGTTGGTTGCATGAGAAGCCCCGGAAGACTCGGTCCTCCTTGAACTTGAGCAAGATATGCGTGAGGAGGCATGCTACGTGAATCTGTGGGATTCAAAGGATGAGCAACACATTAAAGATAATAAATTATTTTGGGTCCTATTTTAGAGCGAGCTCGCAACATCAATCCACTCTCGGCCGCGCTTGTCACCAGCGATCTATGACAAGTACAAGAGCATTGCAGCATTCCAGGTCACAATGCACAATGTGCAGATTCTAGGCCTTAAGGATCTGGCATGGGTATCACTGAGATACATGGTTGCTGATGAAGAAATCGACTGACTCATTCCCACTTGGCCGCCACACTGGAAACTGGGCTTCAAATCAGGTACAATTGACACTGCAGGTACGAGCACCAAGAATACCACACCAGTTGCCACCACCAAAGAGACAGTAGGACATGGCAAGGACACTAAGAAGGGTGTGGAACCAGAGTCACAGCAGGACCTAGACATGGAGGGTCTAGATGCGCAGGGTGTTGACTCCCCACATGGTACAAAGCAGACCATCGACCCTCTTAAAGGCCACTGAAAGAATCGACAGGCCACAAGGCCTGGTAGGGAGACAAAAGTTACTTTGATGGAGGAAGACCTGGAGTAGATCGTAGACGCAGTCACCCTCGCCTCAAAAGATAAATGGCTGGCTTTGGAAGAGCAGTAGAAGGCCACAATCGCTACACTCCATTCTGAGCTCTGAGTTCTATTGCTAAAAACTGACACCTTGCAGAAAAGCATGATTCAGACAAGGCCACCCCCAGCAACCAATAGTGAATTGGTCATCACAACTGAGAGCTGCCTCTACCCTCTCCCAGGCGCAACATTCATCATAAACCTGCCTGCCTTAGGTGCGCAAGTACAGGCCTGTGTAGAGGTGCAATTAGACTTGTCCTGGCTCCCGCATAAACCACTGCAAGTTCTCCACACCTCACTCTTCGAGGAGATCCAATACCAAGACCACCAAGTGCATCAATAGCTGAGTATAGTTGAGCAGACGATCATGGAAAAAACAGCTAAGGTGTCCCAGGCGCAGGTTGCATGCACCCTTGCCACCATGCAATAGCCCAAGTTGGAACGCCTAATCAGTAGGCTATGCATAGATGTAAATGAGGATATCCCAGCTTTTGCTACCCTCTAGACCAATATTGAAGGGCTTTTTGTTGCCCTAAAGGCATCTAGCACCGAGATTCAGACTATCAAGACAGAGATGGAGCGACAGATTGCTGCCTTGCAGGCCAAATTACAGCGAGAAACTTCACCTAAGGTATGAGCTCAGTGAGCCGCGCTGGTCACAGAGGCCACCAATGCCATTACAGCTCAGACTGCTCAGGGCACAGAATTGTTGGAGATAGCTATGCAACTATGGTCTAAGGTGCAGCGCGATCCTCTCCTACATGAAATCACCCAAGAGTTACGCCAGAAGGAAGAAGAGTTCGAGCAAATGGAAGCTACAATGCCCACACTGGTCGCCGCCCAACGCCTGGCACGACAGCATACCATCCATGCACTTAGAGATGATCTCAAAGAGCTCCACCACAAAATGAAGGTTCTCAGTGACCACCTTAAGCCATGGGTCGATGAAGCCCTCAAGTTGTCTTAGGAAGTGGATGTCACAGTTAAGAAACTGAACTAGACCTTGGAAAGCGTCACTGCTGCTACAAAAGGCCCAGCTTCGCAAAAGTTGGTGGATATTGCATAGAACATTGTTGCGCAGAGCAAAAGAGTACTGCCCCCTCTAGTTGATGCAATCAAGCAGCTTAAGGCGAAGATGCAAACCCCACGGCCGATGTGACTTGGGACGAGTCACAAGATTGTGTTGGGGGCATGTTGGAACGGTGTTCCCTACGTTGTTTTTTGATATAATTTTGTAATAGTCAATCTTTCATAGGGGTTTTGGGGTGGGTAAAAGCCCCTAATGTTTTGTAATGGGTTAAAGGGTAGCTCTAAGTTCCGCAAACCATGGTTTGCGGACCATCGGATAGAAAAGGATACGATGTTATAAATATATATATATATATATATATATATATATATATATATATATATATATATATATATATATATATATATATATAAATATATATATAGTTGGGTCTAGTAGGTAAGAAAGACATAAGGTTGATGCTACGTGTGAATTGTTGAGATCTGTTTGGGTTGTTTTGGGTAAGGACTCATGTTGGCTGTGTGCGCGGAGATCCTTAATATGGCTGTGTGCAGACCCTGCTAGGCTGTGTGCACAGGCTGTGTTTTGGGTTGTAAGTGCGTCTTTTGATACTAATGAATGCGGAATATATTTGAAGTGTCTTTATGCTATCTGGATTGATCGTGTTTATCACTGAGGTGCATCGGTGTTACTTATTTAAGATGCGAATGTACCTGTAATCTGGAATTAGCTACGATTATAATGTAATCTGGAATTAGCTATTGATCGTGTCTGTTAATGATAGTAGCTCTGTTATGATTACTTTTTGGTTATATTAGAATCCTGAGAATAGACCTAACCTGTGCGAACCTTCTAGTTGCAACACTGATCTGCCTCAGTTACCTACTCTCTCCCAGGGTGCAGAAACCTGGTTCCAGCACCCTCCCATACTACTTCAGATGAGAACTTGGCCTGTGGAAGTATGTCATTGCCATAAGGGCCAGTAGTATAGGGGTTTTTTGGCAAACCTCAACCTCCAAACCTGGGTCAAGACCCCTCAAGCCAACACCGCAATATGCACTTCTTTGAAACCTATAAATTTCAATCCTTACAATTCCACCCAAGTGGATATGGTTTTGGATGTGGAATGGTTTCAATATTAAGTTTATTGACCAAGTCTTTAGAGATTAATTTTTCTTGTGACCCACTTTCAAACAGTGTGTCAATCTTCGTATGTTTGGATATGACCCTCACATCAAACAGTTCAATTCTCTCTTCTTCATTTGGAGATTGTATGTGACAATGTTAGGTACTAGTACTGGGTTTTGTTTCAATTTATTTACCCTTGAATTTATTCAATCCCATAGCTGTAATTTTAGATTCATCACCTGAATCTTATCCTAAATCATGTTGAGTTGTAGCTGTAGTTTTTTGTTTCCCTTTGTTGTTCTGATGTTTGGGCCTCTTTTCAGGATGTAATTTCCAACAATTTTTCTCTTCATGGCCTTCTCTTGAACAATGTTTACAGAGCACTTTTTTTCCCTCTTTCTTAACATATGCATTCTTTTCTCCCTTATCTTTTGAGGTATTTTCTTTGTTTTTCCTCTTAAAATTTTTCTTCCTACCCTCATCAGTAATTTTTTTCCCTCTAGTTTCTAGATGTGTGGCCTGAACACAAACTTCATCCAGACTAGTATGGTTACACATGAGAACAGTATGTCTTAGGTAGTTATGTAAGCCTCCTATGTACATGAGAAAAGTATCTTGGCTCTGCAAATCTACCCCTAATAAGAGAGCTCTTCTCCTAAATCCTTAGGTGTATTCTTGCACATTCTGTCCTTTCAATTGTCTAAAATTTCGCCATTTCATTATGGCTTTCTACATATGAGCTAATGGATAAAACTGTTGTTTTATTGTAGTAATGAAATCAGTCCATGATAGGATAATATTACCATGCTTCTTGATCTTCTCCTTTGTCTTGGCTTCCCACCAAACAAGTGTTGAACCTTCCATTCTCAATGAAGCTGGTTGGATTTTGGTATCATCATCATGAAGGTGAATTCTCAAATAGTCCTCCAATTCCCTAATCCAATTATCAAGCTTTTCTACATTGATTTCACCATTAAACATTGGAAATTCAAACTTAACATCAATTTTTAGAAAAGGACTTTTACCAGTGTTCTTTGACTTGTGTGGCTGATGTACTGAAGACGAAGTAGAGGATGATGATGATGAGGGTGACGATGGTGAATTTCCACTGCCTCCATTTCCTCCATTGCCCTTCTTTGATTTATCTTCTTCATTTTGACCTCCTGATGATCCCTGTCCTTCCTTGTGAAGTTTGGATCCTTCTCCTTCTAGTCTCTCATTCCTTTCTTGATAAAGGACTCTCTTCATCTCAGTCATGTCAAGGAATGCTTTCCTAAACACTCTTCTTCTTCTTTGGGATCCACCTCTTCATGGATTTCATCTTCCTCTAGAGGCAGGATTAATGTTGCTTCTACTTCTTTTGGAGGTGACCTAGGTGGTGGAGAATGTGGAAATCTTTCCCTTCTTTAGTGTGGCTCACTTTGAGAACCCCTTACTTACACCAATTTTCCTTCTCCTCTCTTAAGCTTGAGCCTAGTAAGCATGTGAACACTTGCAAACAGTTAAACAAATCTTTGCACACAACAACACCAAATAATAAACTCTAACTCTGATACCAACCTGATATGAAAGGACTGTATTAGTTTGTTTTGATAAGTGTCTTTTCAATTATAAAACATGTACAAATTTGTCTCCATTTGTTTGATTAAGGAATGAGGAATTTAACCATGCAACATAGATGAATTTGTGAGTTTTAAGCATGTAAATAAGCCTAAATAACACTGAAAAATAGTGTATAACAAAGAATTAACATCACACATAAGATTTACACAACATACATGGTGAAGCAATTCACCCCTCCTCGGCTACAACTGCTAGTCTAGCTCCCAATGGCATGTCCCTCTTTGTCATTATGCTCAAAATTTAAAATACATGTGTTTACAAGCCTCCAATGGTTGTTTTATTTGCGCCAATGGCTCCATAATTCTCAAATTAGTCTAGGTAGACTCTTGTTTCACCCAAATTGGTCGAAACTTGACCTCCCTAGTCATTTTCCCAATGGCAGCTACAAAACCTCCACTAATTGTGGAGAACTACATTTATCTGCAGCTAATTTTGGAAAATTTCCACAGATTTTGTTGACGCACCTATATTACCGCCAATTTAAATCGTGAGAGTAAATGTTATGGTTAGGGGCGGGGGTGGCCACATGTAGACCCCCCAAACCCCGCGATTTATTAAACCTCCACATTGAATTATTAGCGCGGAACTGGATGTTTAATAATTGTGTGCATGTGATGAGGTGTAGTGGTTATCCATTGGATTTGACAGTTCCAGAACCGTAGGCTTGTAATAAATATTGTGGTTAAGAAAACATATACATGTGACGTGGAAATAACCACCGCCGGAACGAAACGGTTAACGTAACTGTCAGTTACAACTTTTGATGTCACGGTGTATCATATAAGCATGCGACCATACCGTTGGGGCCGGCAGTGGGTTGGTACCGCTGGCACCCCCCCCCCCCCCCCAATTTGCCAACCATTACAATATAAAAATATGCGGTGAACTAATAGGGTAAGTCACAACTGATAGCAGAGGTGGTTGAGGTCTATGCAGGTGCGTCGGAGGTCACAGGGTCGAACCCCATGGAATCCACAATAATTTTACACCACAGTACAGGGGACATGTGGCAACCTCTGGTCTGGCCACGTTTCACCCATCCATTAGATCTCAAAACCACTCGTACAACCCTTCAACAAACTAGGAGGCGCCACGTGGAAAAATATCATTGGTCTAGAGAATGGAATATTTTGAGAATATTCCTCTTTTTGCTGACTTTACCTGCATGCTGACTGGGCATCCCAGTCACCCCTGTCACAAAATTTTAGATGTTTGGGAAATCGATCAGAACGCGATATCTCCCTCATATGACATTAGTTTTTGAAACTGTTCGTGGCACCAGAATCAGAACGATGAGATCTACCAGGTCACTCAGGTTCAATACACTTTCAAGAACTTTAAATTTTGAGAAAAAATCATGATCTCGTGATCACAGAGAGATGCCAAAAGACTAAGCTCAGAGAAGAGAAGCGTAGTGAGGTATCGCGTAGCAAGGAGGATACTTGTTACTACAGAGGTTTTTTTGCAACTCACGAATGTTGTTACGAGAGACCAAGAAGGCATATGACCAAGAGGTCATAAAATTTTTGTACCTCTGGAGTCTGATGCAAGAGCATCAACAGCCCCAAGTGAAAATCGAATATACGAGCTTCTAGAAGGAGGGAAGGATGGTGGAGAACGTTGTTGGCATGAAATATTTGTTTAATGCTGAAATCGAAACTGGTTAATGCATTAAATTCTGATCTCACATTATCCATGTTATTCTAATTGTAAGCCACCTCACTCATAGGATATGGTCAATCTATTATAAAATATGGAAGTTGCATGATATTAGGAAACTGTTATGAGATCCTAGGAGAAAAGAATGGATCTGAAATGATCCATTCAATGTATTGTATTCTTTATAAATTATATCCTTCAGCATAGTGAAAAGAATAAGCCGACGCAATGTAAATATCTGAATTGGTCATAATGGGCATTCGTGTAAGAAGTGGCCCAACCATGGCGCCATAGGTGATTGTGTAATTTCGTGAATTGCTAGAAATTAAACATGCATTTCGATGTTGAGGATTTATATCTATGATCGAGTTGATGTATTCCAGTGAATGGAAATTTAATAGTCACATGGTGAATCATTGTGTATATGTTTTCCTTTTATTTTTGAGTTATTTGAATTCTGGACAACGATGAGTAGAACTGAATTCTAGTAATGGACCAATAGTGATCGATTAATAAATTGAGGATCCATTGGATGGTTTATGGTCACGAGGGATCTTGAAATAATATAAGATCAAGTGTTTGGAATTAAAAATTAACCATGTTGATGTCAATTTGTCAGGTGTTAATTGGAATCCTACGATGGATGAAGAATGAAACCATTCAGAACATTGTTGGAATTGATGCAACAATTTTATTTCATGGATATTTGGATCTGCATTGGATCCATTCCCGGATTTGCACAGTCAATAAAAAAGGCTTTAAAGCCATAGATTGAAGCCTTATTCAAGAATGTGTTAATGAGGCAGTGAGGATCAAGTCAGCATTAAAACTTAGATAATGAAATTAGTGAAACAGAGTATGGTGAATTGTGTGAGTACAAGAATATGCAATTTCTGCATACTCCTGTTCAAGGAGTACAATTCCCATGCTAGAAGTTTAGATTCCTATTCCTGATCCAGCAACTAAATTTTTGTTCTTGCTGCATAATGGATGATTTCATCCAAGCACGGGCCCATAACCCACAGGATTTCTGTATGGAAACCTTCAGTGAATTAAAATTGATGGACTAGGTACAGCTCCGTCATCACTAACTTTCATTTAGAGAAGAATAGGCCCAGATTTATTGAGTTTGGAAATATATAGGTGGTAGGATTTTAAGGAAGATTATGAACACAAGACATGTTAAGTTGATCTGGATCTTGGGGCTAAGATCTAGGAGCCAAGAATTTTAAGAAAGGAGATGAGACTTTTAAACCAATCTACCTATCCTGGTTGCAGGAAATTATTTGATTCTATTGTGCACATCTCATGGCTTGGTGTATAAATAGGCACAAACACCTTTTCAAGTAGAAAGAACAAACAATGATGCATGGCATCCCATGGACATTCAGGTTCTGTCATGGCCTCTATAATATCTTTGTCTAAGAAAAAATATATTATCTAGTGGTTAACTTGGTTGTGTGAGGTCATGGGGGTGGGTTTTTGGGACTAGTAGTTGATGTCATAGAACCCAACAAAGTTGAAAATGTGCAGATGGGATGGATTTTCATCGTCAATGTTGGTATCACTGTTATGGTGGGTTTAGCAATATTGATGCCAAAAAATGATGAGAAGACAACATGAATCAGTGTTCCTACAGAAGAGGAAATGAATCTTATATGATGTTGTGTGTCGTTAGCATTAGGTGGTGGTATAATCTTTATAATGGTGGATGGACAACATGTGGAAATAGGTTCCCACAATAACATAAATGTTCTAGGATTTAATGCATCTTCCTCCATTTGAGGTTGGTTTGTAGAGGTATGGTGAACTTGGGGGTGCCGAATTATAATTTGTCCAAATGTTCGTAATAGAGGACATGTCTCTAAACTATGAGAGTTGTTAGGACAAACATTGCATGCAGGACTAGTGCTAACATGATAAATAGAGTGTGTTAGACTCCTGTATTTCATAGTATCACTAGGTGACTGATTATTTTATCAGATCTTTCATAATGAAAATAATATTCCATGGCTATCATTTACTTTCAAGAAAAATGGGAAATCCTGACTGTCAAGAGCTTCAAAAGAATCTATGTGTCTTTCAGTTCAGTAGAAAGGGAAAATGTTGTTGATAAGAAAAGGAAGACAAAGAAGCAGCAACAGAAATTATCATTAAGGAAAAAGAGTAGATCAAGTAATAAATGCAGTAATAAAATCATATCAAAACAAGCAAAGGCAGAGTCATGAACGCGGGGCAAGTATTCTATGAATAACTAAGAAACGAACGGACGCAACCAAGAGTGGAAAACCAGGGCAAGGGAGCAGTGAGGACCGTTGATCCGAGCACCTGTCAACGATAAAGATTAAAATCGCAATCGTAGACTACAAGTGTTGCAAGATAGGGGCACAACGGTAAATGTTAAAATGAGAAAAATGTGATTTGCGAGGAGGTGGGACCCGTTCACCCGTGGCGCGCATATAAGCCTTACCTATTTCCCGCACTTCACAACCCGCAGGTTTCTAACCTTACCTCTTAAGACTTACGCCAAACCTTTTTTTCCACCGATGTGATGAAGCGGGACCTACCATACCTTATCGCATTATTGAAACCACATGCAAAATCTTGTTTCCGCCTTAAACTTTACCTTTCTCTATCGTTCCGCTTTATCTTTATAATTTTCCTTTTTTCACCACTATATCATTGTTTCATCTCCACTTTACCCCATTCCCCGATTGTGTTTAAAGTAGGACCATTCTCCCCGCCATCCTCCATTTTGTCCACGTCCGCCAACTACCATACCTCTTTGACCGGGCATATAAGGTTTGTGCATCATTTATGAGGAAATAAGCTACACATGACAGAAAGACTCGGTTCGGACCCGACAAGGGGAAAAAGACAGGGTGAGGCTGAACGTCACAAGGAAAAAGACAAAATGGGTTCAGTTGGGCATTGATGCAGAGATATAACTGCAGAGACTGAAAGGGGCAGAAAATCACATCAACACCAGCATCAATAAATGAAAGTAGCCAATGCTGCACTAGACTTAATTACCCAACATTGATCTTTTGAAAAGCAAGACCATATGTCAGAGCCATCAAATCATTTAGATCCATAAAGAGCTGCTCAAAATTAATTTTATAGGCGATATGTTGTCAGAGATCTTTTGCTCAAGCCTTACGTGTCCATACCTATTTAATTTTAGTTGTTTTGTAAAAAATGAAGTTTGACCCAAGTATATTAGGGCAACAGACTCAAGTTTTACTTAAATATTTCTCGAATTTTCATTATCAATGGTTGAAACCTTGTTAGACTCAGTGTTGTAAAAGATCATTGTATTGGAGCACTGTAACTGTTTTGAGCTGGGCATCAATAACAAAGATACCGTTCACAGGATTCATGAGCTATGTTAATGGTGATGTTCTTTCCTCTGTGTTAATGTTTTCCTCTATATTTTCATGTTTTTCATCAGTTTCTCTGATTACAAAATAGAAGTTTTAGATTAAGATTTGCTGAGATAGCACCTTAATTTTGTCTATTTTTGTTATCTTAATGTTTTCCTCTGAAGTATAGTTAAAGAATTCTTAACTGCTCTTTAGCTATTACTAACTTGTTGCTTTCTTTCATCTCATATTCACACTACCAGTAAGATCCAGTCTACATAGTTAGCTTGCCCTATGAATACCCCCCTTGAAAAACTTGATGCACAATTCAGCCTCATATGACTCCATAGCCCAATGGATTAAGCTTCACAGCTCTGCCTGTCCAACCACCCAACCAATCAAAACCAACAGTTCACATAATCTCTATAACTAGCCAAATATCAACAATTATAATCATCAAGCTAAATCATAAATCATAAATAACAGAGAGAGCCTTCTCTAAGTCTAGGAAGGCTAGGTCATGGACTCCAAAGTGGTTTTATGTTGTCCTCTATCGTTTTTTCTTGCCAATATTACAAATTACTGAGAGCTAACAAAGTGGATGTCTGCATTTCCCATAGCACGAGATGATGACACATGGTTGGTGTCATGAGGTGGGGCACTCATGGGTGTTGGCCGTTTCCAGACCTTAGTTTCGGCATGACATGTGCCCCCGATGTTTATTTTCCTCAATGCTGCTCTTGTTGCTCGAAAATATGGAAGGTATTGGAAATTTTGTGAGTGATGTGCTTGGGAGCATATGTGATGAGGGTTGCATGAGTGTCTGGCTTGATTTGAGCAAGTAGGGCGGGGAATATGGACCAATAATTGAAAAACGTCTCTAATATTTCCCAATTCATGTCATTCAATGCCCAGATGGTCAGGTTTATCGCATAGGGCGCATGTGGGTGGTGGTTTTGACAACATGGCATGAGGTTGACTTGTCATCCTTCTCGATCCTGACTGAGGATAGCAGGTAACGTGGTGATGGGTGCCTAAATGAACTGTATTTGGTTCTTTTTCCTCGAACATGCAAAAAATTGTTCTAGATACATCATCCCTTATTTGTGTGGCGTAATCTTGAGATTGGGTATCGTTTTGGATAGATGTTGAGTTCTCAACAATGAATTGGTGCATAAAATCCAATGTTTCACAGTATCATGGAAGCGTTGGGGAAGATCGAGTATGATGGTTGCATGTAAAAATGTAGCAACTATGGCATTTGCGCCTTGATCTGTTGCTAGAGAAAACTTTAGGGGATTTGTACGATTTCTGGAATTCCCGTAACTTGGGAAAATGGTTAACCAGATGGTCTCGTTCATCACATAAAGCACATGGGTAGGAAGGTTGAGGTGTCACTACTTTTGGTTGCCTCCTTATATGGTGGTATTTTGTGTGACCATGGGTGTTAGGAGAATATGAGCAAGAAGCTTCTTCCTTAAAAACATAAATGATGGTTTTGGATTCATCATCCACTACTAGTGTGGTGGGAAGTGACAGAGCCTTAATATTGGCTTGAGTGAGTGCAATTAATGCATATCGATATTGAGATATTTTGAGGCAATGATGAGTGTAATGCCAATACTCCATGCCTATAGCGCATGCATGGTTTTTGTGCAATGGCTTATTATGCACTCATGTGGCCTTCTCTCTAGTAGGTGGAGGTGGTGTCACTGAATTTTTTAGGGCATGCAAAAGATATTTTAACTCCTCTAACTTGGGGCACATGTTGGTAGGGTTCCCAACTACTTCAGACAAAGCACAGGGTGGAGGTAACCTAGATGAGGAAGAGTTTGAAGCTTCCACATTCTTTCCTTTTTTCTTATCCCTCTTGTTTGCACCGGCTAGTGTCAATGCAGACGTTACTCAATTTTTGGTGGTTTCCTAAGGAGGGAAGCAAGAATTATGCTTGGAGAGGTGATACCTGAGTTTTTCGGCATGGACTAAGGGGCTAAATACCATATCGATATCACAAGATCCTTATTTGGAAATGTGAGTGTTACCATAACTCGGTGCAAGACAAAATTAGGTGGAGGGTATAAGAAGGGTGTTTGGGTGATAGTATATGGGAGGAACATAGAATCAGTAGTTGCAGCACTAGTGGTTTATGGAATTGGTTCCTGACTCTGGTGGGGTATTTCATGAACTCATCATCCACACCAGAGCTCTTGTTGCTAGAGGAATGTCCTCCAGCAAAGGGGGGTCTCCAGGGTATGTACCAAGGACTGTTTATGTTTTAAATTGTCCAGGTTTGAATTCAATGTAGGTTGTGATCAACTAAGGGGAATATCCTACAAAAGGTACCACACCATCAGGGGTGGTCAGTACCTTCTTCTCATAGTATGTGAGTTGGTAAACTATAACAATGTTCCCATTATGAGGGAACATCATTATCTTGAATACAAAAGATTCCACTTCCTTCATTGAATACATGTAACTTAGGTAAATATGGATATTGTAATCCAACTGTGAATCCAAGACTTATATGTCAATGAGCATTGTTTTACCAGCTATTTGTAGTAGAAAATATTGGTATAGACCTATGGGAGCAGAAAGGTGTCTGTCATATGATCTGAGAGTGATATCAGATGGTTTGAGTTCAGTAGATCCAATTTTATTCCAAAACATTTTATACATAATGCATGTGGATGCTCCTTCATTGACTATGCAGTGGTGCATGGTGATATTCCGGATTATGACTAGGATTTGGAAGGAGACTATCAATGGATGACACAAGGTAGCATTCTCCAATTCAGAAACCATTAAAAGATAATCTGCAGGGTTGATTGTGCCTAACATGGAAAGTAAGTTTTTTTTTTTTTGGGCATGATTTCAAGACTTCCAATGCTAACATAGTTGAAGGAGATTGATCTAAGTCATTGACTATGCTATAGTTGTGACCAAACTTTGAGTTATGTCTCGTTCGCTGTAAATGCCCTTTGACAATTTTTTAAATCGGTTATATAGTGGTCGAGGTGGATAGGTTGGTTTCTGGTGGAGTTCCATAATCCCAGTTCTGCATCTGCAAGAGGAGGATGTTAATATTTTTGTTGGGAGGGTTCATGTTAATTATTCACCACTCCCTGATGGGGGAAGGGATTTTTCACTACTGCAGTTCATTGGTTTTGTTCCCCTTTCCCCCTAGTATCTTTCAACCTCTTCAATTCATGGACTTGAGGACAATGATGGGTGTAATGAACATGTTCCCTGCAAACAGCACAAGCACAATTATTTTGTAGACCAGGTTTCTTCTTTTTTCGGTGTGGGTTATTATTAGTCTATCCTTGGTTTGAATTTGTGGGGTGTGGAGCCTGATTATATTGTTTACTTTGTATCACAGCATTGGACCCCTATACCTTCAAAGGGGCAGCAACGCCTCCCGTAATTAATCGTTGCCATGGGGGGTCCAGGGGGGGGCGGCAGCGCTTTTCGGATCCCCCCCCTGGTGGGGGTTTTCGGGGGCAGCGCCCTCGAAGCTAAAAACAAATGTAAAATTTCCTTGTAAAAGTATAGTAATTTCTAGTCAATCTGGGTCGTTCATTAGGCAAATGATCTGACGGTAGAAGTTTTGTTTAGATTAGGGTTTTTTGCCCTAGAAGGCAACCCGTCGTTTTTATGAGGGCATTGTATTGCGGCTGTGCATTGTATGTGTATTATCGGAGCGAGAAACAGAGAGGGAGACTGTGAGAGAGAGCAGAGGATATTACAGTGGATCTGCTGTAGGTTTTGTCTCTTCATTTTTGTAGGATAATAGAAAGGAAGGACTGGCTGTTCGGGGTGGACGTAGCCCAAACTGGGTGAACCACGTATATCTGTGTCTCTCTGGTTTTATGTGTTTTGTGTGCTTGTATTTTTCCGCATATTTTATGTGTTGCATTGCTCCATAATATATAATTTTCTAACAACTGGTATCAGAGCCGAAGGTATATTTGGCTGATAAACTCGCAGGAAAGAAGGGTTCCTGGTTCGAGTGGGAGAAATGGCGGACGATGGTAAGTTTAGGGTCGAGAAATTTAACGGCCAAAACTTCCTGCTGTGGAAGATGCAGATGGAAGATTATCTGTATCAGAAAGATCTATACCTACCATTGAGCGGAAAAACAAAGAAGCCGGCGGCCATGACAGACGCGGAATGGAACATTCTTGATAGAAAGGCACTCGGAACAGTATGGTTGTGTCTTGCGGCGTACGATCGCCTTCAATGAATTTAATATAGTTACCAGTCAGCTAAGTTCTGTAGGGGTAAACTTTGATGATGAAGTTAGAGCTCTATTATTCTTGTGCTCATTGCCAGAGAGTTGGAATGGTTTAGTAATGGACATTAGTAACTCTGTCTCTGGATCTAGTACTTTAAAGTTTGATGATGTTGTTGGTGCTATCCTTAGCGAGGAAATGCGACGGAAAAGCTCCGGTGAGACATCAGGTAATGCTTTGAGTGCAGAGTCTAGGGGAAGAAGAATGGAAAGAGGAAAGAGCTCGAGATATCGCAGTAAATCAAGGAAAGGCAGATCCAAGTCCAGATCAGGAATAGTGTGCTGGAATTGCGAAAAGAAAGGACACCTAAAGAAATACTGTAGATCTCGAAAGGGAAAAGAAGGAGACACACAACAAGAAAACAATCACGAAGCAAATGTGACAGGTGATGTGTTACAAGATGCTTTGATTCTTTCTTTCGAAAATGTTACTGATTCTTGGGTTGTAGATTCAGGGGCTTCATTCCATGCCACACCTGATAATAAATATTTTCATGACTATGTTCAAGGATATTTTGGACAAGTTCGTTTGGGTGATGATAAACCCTGTAAAATTGTTGGAATGGGTAAATTTCTTGTAAAGCAACAGAATGGAAACCAATGGCTACTAAAGGAGGTAAGGCATGTTCCAGATCTGAAGAAAAATATGATTTCAGGGCAGTTAGGCGATGAAGGTTGTGTGACAAATTTCACGGATAAAACTTGGAAGGTCACCAAAGGAGCCCAGGTAATAGCAAAAGGCGAAAAGGTTGGTACATTGTATTTATGCAATGGTATTTCTAACTCTGTTAATGCTTTAACTTCCAAAGGAGCAGATGCAGCATTATGGCATCATAGGCTCGGACACATGAGTGAGAAGGGAATGAATATTCTTCACTCAAGAAATTTGTTGCCAGGTTTGAAGAATGTTGATTTGGATTTCTGTGAAAATTGCATTTATGGAAAACAAAAGAGAGTCAGATTTCTCAGAGTTGGGAAAGAAAAGAAGAGCGAAAAATTGGAGCTTGTGCATACAGATGTATGGGGACCTTCTCAGGTATCATCTCTCGGTGGCTCTCACTATTATGTTACATTTATTGATGATGCAACTAGAAAAACTTGGATTTATTGTATTCATAATAAATCTGATGTATTTGATACTTTCAAGAAATGGAAAGCTTTGGTTGAGATTGAGACAGGAAAGAAGTTGAAGTGTCTCAGATCAGACAATGGAGGTGAATATTGCAGCAAAGAGTTTGATAGGTACTGTTCAGAGCATGGAATTCGTAGAGAGAAGAGAGTTCCAAGAACACCACAAGAAAATGGTGTGTCAGAAAGGATGAACAGAACAATCATGGAGCGTGCAAGGTGCATGAGATTGCATGCAGGATTGCCTTTACAATTTTGGGCAGATGCTGTAGATAATGCTATTTATCTAATAAACAGAGGGCCTTCAAGTTCCTTGGATGGTGGTATTCCAGAGGAAGCATGGACAGGTAAAAAGGTAAACTACTCTTTTTTAAAGCCTTTTGGTTGTGAGGCCTTTGTCCATATTAATAAAGAAAATAGAACAAAGCTCGAGGCAAAATCAAAGAAATGTACCTTTATTGGATATGGTGTTAATGATTTTGGTTATCGCTTATATGATTATGAAAATCACAAAATCATTAGGAGCAGAGATGTAATATTCAATGAAAAGGTTTTGTATAAGAATCAGTTGCAGGAAAAGAAACAGGAAAAAGAAAGCAAGGAATACGCGGTTCTTGATGAGATATCTGAAAAAGTAAAGGTGCCTGAAAATAATAATAATCAACAACCACAGCAGCAGCAACCACCACAACAGCAACAGGCACCTCAAACACCTGAAAGTGGTGTTAGAAGATCTACCGGGATAAGTAGACCCCCTGAACGATACTCTCCTTCATTATATTATTTATTGTTGACTGATTCTGGTGAACCTGAATGTTATGAAGAAGCAATGCAGGTTGAAAGCAGGAAGAAGTGGGAGCTAGCCATGGAAGAAGAGATGGACTCCTTAATGCATAACCGGACTTGGGACTTAGTCAGGTTGCCTGCAGGTAAAACTACATTGCAGAATAAATGGGTTTACAGGCTGAAGGAAGAAGATGGAGGAAAACAGAGGTACAAAGCTAGACTTGTGGTGAAGGGTTTGCATAGAAGAAAGGTATTGATTTTGATGAAATATTTTCTCTTGTTGTTAAGATGAATTCAATCAGAACTATCTTAAGTCTTGTAGCAGCAGAAGATTTACATCTTGAACAGTTAGATGTAAAGACAACATTTCTCCATGGAGATTTGGAGGAAGAGATATACATGCAGCAACCAGAAGGATATGAGGTAAAAGGGAAAGAAAAAATTGGTGTGTAGGTTAAAGAAGAAATTGTATGGCTTAAAACAGTCTCCAAGGCAGTGGTATCTAAAATTTGACAAGTTTATGTCTGAACAAGGTTATACTAGATGTCACTCTGATCATTGTGTTTATCTAAAAAGGAAAAATGATGGAAGCTATATTATATTGTTATTGTATGTAGATGACATGCTTGTTGCGGGGTCTAACATGTAGGAAATAAATGTGCTCAAAAGAAAATTGGCAAATTCATTTGCAATGAAGGATTTGGGAGCTGCAAAACAAATCCTTGGTATGAGGATAACTAGAGACAGGAAAAATCGCAAATTAACACTGTCTCAGAATGAGTACATAGAAAAGGTGTTGAAAATATTTAATATGCAGAATGCAAAACCAGTTAGTACACCTTTTGCTAGCCATTTCAAACTTATTAAGGAGATGTGCCCCAAGACCCAAGAAGACATGGATTATATGTCTAAAGTTCCATATGCATCAGCAATTGGAAGCTTAATGTATGCAATGGTCTGCACAAGGCCTGATATTGCACATGCAGTGGGAGTTGTAAGCAGGTACATGAATAATCCAGGAAAAGAACATTGGATGGTAGTAAAATGGATTCTCAGATATTTGAGAGGTACCACAAATCAAGCATTATGCTTTGGTGGTTAAAACATTTCTCTACAGGGATATGTTGATGCAGATATGGCAGGTGACAGAGATAACAGGAGGAGCACTACAGGATATGTATTTATTGTAGGTGGAACAGCTGTCAGTTGGGTTTCAAAAATCCAAAGTGTTGTTGCACTTTCAACAACAGAAGCCGAGTATGTTGCTGCTATAGAGGCTAGTAAAGAAATGATTTGGTTACAAAGGTTTATGGATGAATTGGGTAAGAAGCATGATATGGGCACACTATACAGTGATAGCCAAAGTGCTATTCATCTTGCAAAGAACTCAGCATTTCATTCTAGGACTAAACACATACATCTCAAGTACCATTTCATACGGGTCGGTGATTTAAAGATGGAGAGTTGAAGCCGGAAAAGATACACACTAATGTGAACCAGATATGTTAACAAAGTTGTAACCAAGGAGAAATGAGAATGTGCCTGGGTCAATTGGCCTTCATGATACAACAGAGGATATAGAATAGTTAGGTCCAAAGAGGAGTCATTGTCCAACAAATGAAGCAACGATGGAGTTGCTACAACTCACTTCAAGTGAGATTGTTGGGTGGAGCCCGATTATCTGGTTTACTTTGTATCACAACATTGGACCCCATAGCTCAGCAAGCAGCAACGCCGCCCGTAATAATGCCATCATGGGGGGTCTAGGGGGTGCAGCACAGCTGAGCCCCCCCGGGCGTGGGTTTCGGGGCAAGCGTCTCTGGTTGGGAAAAACAGATGTAAATGTCTTGAAAAAGTATAGTAATTTAATAATTTTCAAATGCCTGCTGAAAATGATCTGATGGTAGAAGTTATGTTTCGATTAGGTTTTTTTCCTAAAGGCAACCCCTCGTTTTTATGAGTGGCATTTTATTTCTGCTATGTATTAAAGGTATTCTGTAGCTGAGAAGTTTGAGAGAGACTATGAGAGAATAGAGGATGGCGGCAGCTCATCTTGGCTGCAGGTTTTGTCTCTTCATTTTTGTCGGATAATAGAAAGGAAGGACTCGGATGTCTGTGGTGGACGTAGCCTGCAACCGGGTGAACCATATATCTCATTTCTCCTCTAGTTTTATGTTTTGTGTGCTTGTATTTTTCCGCGTATTATTTTATGTATGTATTTCTCCATAATATATAATTTTCTAATCGTAATTCTAGTTGGAGTTTTCCCTGCTCTGCATGTTTGAAAATATGTTTATTTTTTTAACTCCTTTTCTGTGCTCTACGTTTGAATTTTTCGTTCCTTTTTCTAAAAATGCCAGGAGTTAGCCATGTTTGGCTATCAAATGATTGTTTTTGTTGAGGGAGAGAACTTGTACAAAATTAAACCTTGCATTAGCCTGGTGCTATTTAGTTGCTCTCATGAGTTGGTGTTGAAGCACAAACCCTGTCTTCGATCATATGTTCAAGGTGAACTACTTTTTCCTTCCTAAGGGTGTACATTTCCCGTGTAGGAAGATACGGGGCCACTTTTCATGGAGGGTTTTTGGTTGACTTGTATAACAATATTTTTAGCTTTTAATAAAGTGTGTTAACAAGGGTGATATCTTGTGTTTTTCTATGGGTGGTGTCAGTAAGCACATTTTCACCAAATGGTTGGCTTGGCATATATCATAGTGCTGGGAAGGTGTTTCTTGGTTGAATTTAGGTTGTGTCTGATGGGAATTTATTTTTAGCGCTAGATGTCGGCATCTTGGTTTGCAAATTTTCTAGGAGAAAACTGAAGAACATGGTAAAGTGTCCGTATTGCATATATGTTTCACTATTTGAGTTTTGCCGATAGCCTATTCTCATTTTGTGGGGATAAATTTGCCATATATTTTGAGATTTTTTATGTGATAGATCTAAAAGTTTGAGGAGGATTTTTTTCAAGATGAGATTTTCACAAAGTTATGAAATTTCTTCCATTCATGGATGTGATCCCGATGGTGTTTGTGCGTATGTTTGTTTGAAATCGGTTAGGAGTTCGAGTCCCTAGTTCTGGTAGACCCGAAGTTGGGTGAAGGAGAGGAAATGTTGTGGCTAGAGAACCAAAGTTCCTATGTGACCCATATGGTCGTGGGCTCATATACCATTTTTTTGCAAAAAGTCCTACAAGGATGCGGTGAAAGAGTTGTAGCAGTAGGGTCTTCATTATATGGCTGTGGATGAACTCCAAAGGTGAAAGTTCATAACATGGTTTCCAAGATATTCTCCTTGCTTTTCCTTCGAATTTTGGCACATTTTGAAGTAAGTCATGGTTGGCATGGCACAATTATGGCCATGTTAAAAATGTTCATTATAAGTCACTTAAATCAGCAGATTTAAGGAAGCTAAAAATGAGACTTGAAATTTTTTCGTCATTGAGAAATTATTTTGAATAGTTGTATGTAAAGGGGTTCCCTTATGAGGATGGTTTTTCATCTCCAGCGAGAATCGCATGGACTCCCCCGAGGGAGTTGTGTGGGCTCCCCTAAGGGTAGAGTGAGGGGTCTCTAGGGGCAATGTGTGGATTCCATTAAGGGGTATTGAAAGGATTTCTTTGACGAAAGGTGGTCCCAAGAAAAGTTGCATCGAGAAAGGATGATCCTATAACCGTAGTTGTGTGGTGTCTTCTATGCCTAGATGACGAGACATGCACACCGCAAAGAATGGGGGGAGGTTTTGAAGCTCGTCAAGTGACTGGGCATGGGGTCTCTATGGTGTCAAGTAGGTGTGTGTCACTTCTATGTAAGGAGGGAAGGGACGAGTACCAAAGAAAATAACTATGATATATAAAACAAAGCAAAAAATAAAATGATTAATTTTTAACTTATGTTATGTGATCAATCAAACAAACAAAATATTTTCATTTGTTTTTGCATATGATAAAATATTTTATGAATACATGTTTCCATTTCACTCTCAAAGTAATGAGCTCTGCAAAGATATATTCCCGATGGGCATCGGGCCAACCTCCCGAGAGAGAGAAGGCTATGTCAGGTCACTTCCAAAACAACCCAAGATAATGGATGAAGCTTTAGTGCTACCCATTCCTCAACCTATAGGGAAAGGATTCCTTGATTTTGGACACTAAGATACCTTTGTCCCATGTGAGCAATAGAGTATTTAGTTTGGTAGTCAGCCATCAGTAATTCGAACACTAGATAGACTGTAGCCCCGAATAGTACCGCTAGCATTGGACCCGCCAAACCCCCTCTCGATTCGGGTCTCGACGTGCTTAAGTAGTATTTTTAATTGCATGAAGTATTTTAAGACCCTAAAATGTAAATTATATGTTTAAAATATGTAACATGACCATGGCAACAAGATGGGACACGGCGTCACCTAGGTGCTAATATTATATCACTATGCTCATATTGGGTAATCTGTTTTGCAAAATCAAAAAAAATTATATTGGAAATATAATCATGGTTAGATGGTTTTTTTATTACAAATGGAATATGAATATTTTAGGGTATTTTTATTATTTAGCCAATAAGCTTGTTTTATAGGTTTGGAAAGTAAAATGAGTGTCATCTCGAGTGAAAAGATTGCCATTCGAGCTCCATTGGAGCAAGGCCGATCAACCATTCGAGACCATTGAGCAGGCTGATCGAACATCTTGTGCGCTTGAACCTACCTCGTACCGAGCAAACAAGACAATGCCATCACTATTGAATGGGAAATCAAGGAGACATTGACGGAAAGCACCATCGGGAATAAGCACTATTGAACCATCTGGTGCACCTATTGAGCAGGCCAACCGAACATTTCTTATGCGCTTGAACTCGCCTAGTACCGGGAGCTAAACTAAGCACAGCTGCCAACACCACTCGAGTCTTAAAATCAAGTGGAATTGATCTCAATTATCATTAAATGTTCCCATCTCGTTGAGATAATTGAGCCTCTTCAACAAACCTATGGCTTTTTTCCAAGTCTTCCATGTAAGTCGCTTTGTCTCAAAGATCATCGAAACTCATGGTGTTTCTTTCTATCCAATGAATCATGAAGATTTTGCTGTGTATCCAAGAGCCAGAAGCTGGGATCTCAAGTCATCCAAGGTATTTTCCATTTCTAATTTTTCTTGTTTCAAGTCATGAACCATTTGTCTCTTAATTGCTCTTGTTTTGGCCGACTTGTGCAATCCGAGCATGTGAACTCGCTTAGTAGAGGCCAACACCATTGAGCAAGAGGTTTGCAAGAGGTTTGAACCTAATCTTGGAACTCCGTAACCTTGAACCTATCATTAGCCTTAAGCAAAGCCTTCTTATGACTTGATTTGGAAGCATTCGATAGAGCATTCGAGCAAAGAGGAAAGAGGATTTGATCGAGAAAGAACATGCATTCGGAAAACATCAGGAGAGAGGGAAAGAGCATTCGTATTTTTCACCTCGAGATTTTTTCATTTGGCATCACGAGGGTAGTAGGGGGACCTACACATCAGGGTTGGGTCACTAAGTGGAACTCTGAGAATAATGTGATAGATTCTTTTTTTTTTTTTGTGCCTTGATGTTAGGTTTATTTTAGAAAAATGAAAAAGGTTTGAAACTAGTTAACCGAGGTATATGTTAACTGACACCAGGAAAATTGAACATATTGGTAGTCAAAGAAATCTTTGGAAGGGTGAAAGAATTGAAATTTTCTAATTTAATGTCATGATATTGAACTGGATGCTTAGATTTAATATTTTTATCGTTAATTCTTTCCTATCCGTATATATTACTTGTTCTCTCGCATTTATGTTAGAATTTCCACTTAGCTGGGAACTTTTTTTCAGTTGCCAATTTACCTAGAACTAATTTTATGTCCCAAAGATTGTTATTCTAGTTGTGAGTTGTTTCTATGTTTTCAAAATTGCAGATATTTACTCGGGGACTCGCTATTTGGTGGAATTATGTCAAGTCTTCAGGGTACTGAATCACCATGGGAGGAGATCTTCATCTCTCGAGTCCCCATAGTTGGGGCTGGGACGGAGTCCTTGGTTGCCTTAGGCTGGTTTCCTCATTGAAATCCTGCCAAATCTAACACTTGATTCTCAACATCCCAAAATAACTCTTAATCCTTAGTCAAGTGAGGTTTGGGGATTTTCGTCTCTAGAGTCCCTCACTGGGTCGATGGGTGCAGGAGAATACTCTAAATCCATTTTTTATTGGCAAGGTGTCCTCTGTCTTCAGAGGAAGGTTCTAATGGGTCAGCTGAATGCTTACTAATTGTATCTCGGGTCAGAGTAGGCACAAAGAGGCTAGAACCTAATCTTTCCCGCATTCTCCTTTTATGTTTGTTGTGAGGACATTTTCTATGCAACCTATCACCGATCCTCTCATCTTCATCTAAAAATGATGACTTCTCCAGCAACATGGCTATTCAGACCAAACCATTTATACTTGTTTCAATATTTTCTATATAAATATGTCCATATCAAGTGTTTTCTCAATTTTATCTTACCCATAATCAAGGATTGTATTAGATGTAGACCGTATTATACATTACGTATATTTTAACTCCGTTGCACCTTGTGTATTTTTTTAAAACACACTCCAATTTATGAGTGTGACTTTAATCACAAGTCTAGCTAGGAATCGATATGGAAAAATCTCTATAAATTTGGTGCTTTTCCAAGATAAATTTTCCCACCACATATTGTCTACAACAAATAAGAAAAATAAGAAAAATGACTTATATTACATTTTTTCTTAGTAGAAATATGAAAGTAGTGAAAAAAACAGTTTTGTATAGTCTTCTTAGATTCTATTTCAAAGACAAATAAATTAGTGCCCAATTTATACATCTCATGTTTCTTGTTATGGGTTGAATGGTCAATCCATGATTCCAAATGAGGGATTTTCTAATTTCCAAATATCTTGAGATATTCTTCATTTCCTCCTTTTCTCATGAGCACCAAGTCCATTTTAGATTTAATGATGGGGGAATTCTATATAGATATGACTCCTTCCAAAGAAGGGATAAATATTGAGGCTAATGTCTCTTCTCGACTCTTCCTATGGATATGCAATATTCCACTCCTGAATCTTCATAAAGTTGTCCTTGAGGATGTTGTATAAGGAAGATGCTTGCACACAATACATACCAACGCTCGATGCTCAGATAACACCTCATACAACTCCTATGCATTATGAGCTTAAAGAAATGATTTTAGTTAAGCAGGCAAGACTCTCCCAACCGATTCTAAAATAATGTTTGAAGATAGCTACAACAATATGTGAACATAACCACGAGATTGTAATTATGAATACATCATAGAGGGAAATAGTACAAAGAAATTATATTATGATAATTGCATGATTATACATAAATATCATGAGAATAAGGCCTCACAGAAGCTTTAGAACCAATCCTCTAGTGAATATATACTACAATGTCTATAGCTAATAAATGCAATACGTAAAATGCCGGAAAAACCATAATCGCATAGTATTTATGGGAGAGATGTAGTTTTTGAATACACATAAATTATAATTTAGCTTAAATATACAATAAACATAGCCCAAGCAGAGAGAAAAATGGCTCAATATAGATTTCTAGCCAATCTCAAGATTGCTGAAAATGCCGGATACAATAGTGACAGCAATTGTCATCACAATCGGAACCAAATGAATATGAGGCCATGATGATCTAAAATTTGATGCCCTCCTCTCGATAATGCTTCTCAAGTAAAATGGGTTGATCCTCTTACCTCAAAAGCACTCCTCCCAGAGAGGACAAGAATCTCCTCGACACCGCTTCTCATAGAATAATGCAAGCCAAGATCGCAAGAAGGAGATGGTGAATGAGTGGCCCCATGCCACGTATATGAAATGGTCCAAGAGCTCTACAGCCTTCCAAAGAAGAAATCCATCCTCCTCTCGAAATGCAAGTAGGAAGAACTCTAGTGAGTTCCTCTCGTCGCCACCTCGCCACGGAAGACCAACCCCAAGCACAAAAAGAAAACATAAAACGGAAGGAGTGTTTGGCCAAATTCCGTGAATGAGGAAATGGCTAAAATCCTCTCTCCTCCCATGAGGAAGCGGTGCATCCACCTGGGAACACTCAGTTATCAAGAGCACTGCAATCCCGTCAACAACCCTAAGTGCAAGTCCTTAACTCACTACGAATTTCAACGTAAGCATAATCCAAAATGAGATGCCCCTTTTTCTTATAAATAAAATGAACTCACTTCTCTCAATTCCAGAGGTTCCACAATTAGGGGTTTCCATTCACTTTTGAATTCTTTCCCTCCAAAAAGTCGTGTTATCTTCTCAAGCAAGCCAACCCTATATATATGTTGTTGACTTGGTCAAAGATGGCCAACTCAATAACCCATCATGTTCATGTTCATTAAAATATTTCACTGGCTATTTATCCTCCTTTCACACAAGGAGGTAAATATTTTTCCATATAAAAGGGCTAAGGTGTCTCCTTCCTGATTTATTAAATATAATAAATGTAAATTATAATATTCCATTTTAAATGAGGTGGCTAAAATTGGGAAGACACAGCTCCTCCTCCCACATGTTGCTTGCACCATAGAGAGGAACAAAATTTTTCCTCCTTCTTCTTGTGTGGCATCTTCATCAACAATATCCACCGCTACTCAAGATATACCTATAATATAAACTTCTTCTCCAATGCCTCCTCCCATGTATGCAAAACTTAATGGTAACCTTACGGAAAGATAGAAGGTGTAGGTGGAAATATTTCGCTGAAACATGGCTCTCAAGGTAGGGAGTGATGACATGCATGGGAAAATATAATCCCATTAGTGATCTCCTATCCATGCTATCATCAATGGAAATCTTGCCCCAATCCCACAATGGCTGGGTCAATGGATATTTTTCTGCCCCTAGTCGTTTCCTTTCTCTCCCTCTCGTAGAACATATGGGGTTGCCTCTATCCTTGGCCGAAGTGATATGGCCTCCTGCAGTGGGCCCAAGCTTTAATTCCATCAAAACTCGCCATGAAATGCCTCCTCAAATCCTCCAAGTGGTTTCTCCCACAAGAAATGAGACAAGTAGCAATGTGGCATTCAAGGTATGCCCATACCTTAAATGAAGCATTTATAATAGGGAGAATCATGCTCCAAATAGGCTTTACATAATAATACTCTCCAAATAATGCCTCATGAGTGTACAAACATTTGAAATACAATGGAGCAATATGCATAAAAAGCAAAGAAGTTCTAATGACAACCTGAGAATCTCCAAGTCTAATTTATAGAACTACAGTGGCCTCCTTGTCTACTTCTGCAAACTAATAAAATGAAAGGCCAATCAGCACTGTTTTCTTCCACAATTACTTCCTCATAAGATGCAACATGTGAAAATACAAATTTGTGCCAATGGTGCACACCAAGAGAATGTGGCTTCTTCCCAAAACCAATTACAATATTATCCATTCTTCGCTACAAAAGTATACAAATACATCCTTTCAGAAGATCATGCAAGAAGGTATCAACTCTTCTTGACTATCATGCTACTCAAATGAAGGTAGTTGTTAGTACAAAGACAAATGATTATACTTTCCAATTTGTACTTTGAACTTCTGAGCTTGAAATGGCTAACCGAAATTTCCTCACCTCTACTGAGTAGGGAAGTGGTCACAGGCTCTTCCACCATAATCAAGCTGCTGCATCTCCCAATGCTAATAGGTGCCATGATGAATTCTCCAGTGAACTCCTTTGACAATCAGTATAATTCAGGCAAGAAATAGGGCTCTTATATTCATGCAAAAAGCCTTCTTGGCACTAGAAACTCTAGCCAAGAAGAGTCTTATGATACAATGACTGGTGTCATCCACTAACTTTTTCCATCTCCATCAAGGCCATCCAAGAATCATGGCACCAAATATCCCACAACAAAATATAATAGGTCAATAATAAACAAGTTATAAAAAATATAATGATATCACAAAAATAAATAAAGCACATAAACATAAATAAGCAAACATACATGGTTTGTGGATTTTTGTTTTTTATCAAATATTTCTGTAGAATATTCATTCATGCCATAATTCATCATTGGTAAAACCATATTCCACCTTCACATGAATTAAAATTTTTTGTAAGAACAAGACGCTATATTTATTTCATGAAGAAACATATATTCCCATACTTCTCCCATCACCTCGTAAATTCACCATTATAAAGACATGTTATCCTATAGAAATATGTGCACACCTCACGCAGTATCTTTAAAAGTATGTAAATTTTAATCTATCTATTTCTCAGTGCCTCCATTTCAAAATAGTCTTAAATTCATTCTTGAGGGTCTAGTTGCTTGGATCTTTTTACCATGTGTCTCAAGCCTAGCTTTGCTCAACAATATTCATATGTATCCAAATACAATTTTAAATGATGTAATTGTTATCTTTGTTCTAAAACATTCATAGACACTTTCTTTGATGTCATTTTCTTATTTTATATATATATATATATATATATATATATATATATATATATATATATATATATATATAAGGTACTATGAAACCCATATCTTAATTATTAAGGCAAATTAAAACAAAATTATAATTTAAATATCTTTATTATAATTAAAATTAAAAAGACAAAATGAATAAAAACTCAAATGTAAAACTAAACAACAAAAAAAAAAAATATAAAAAACAAAATAATTTTATTCAAAACGTTTGAAAATTTAATTTAAAATTTTAAATAAAAAAGTAAAAAACACGAATTAAAATTTATTTTTAAACTTTTAAAAATGAAAAAAAAGAACAACATATATATATTTTTTTTTAATTTTCATTGAAATTCATGCATATGGCCTATCGTCCCTCACAGAGGTTGATTATGGAATCATCTCCTTCCACAAGCAAATTTATATCCTTCTCGATTTCCTTCATATCCAATCGTATGAACCTAGAATTTCTCTATGGGTGATGTGATGATGGAAATAGATACCATAAAGTGCCATAAATGGGGTCATTTTTCTTCAGATGGAAGAAAGCCTTATACCATAATTAAGCTATATGTAACCACTTTACCCATTGTGTTTTTTATCATATACATAAATTAAGATATCCTTCCAGAATTTAGAGTTATTATTCCCCATTTTTCCTACCTAAGCTAGATGATAAAGATGATCTATGAGCGATTCAAAGATCAAGATACAGAAAATAATTTTATCCAAATATTTCAAGCATATGGATCTTTGTCACTTACACACTACTTCAGCTGATTTTAATTATTTCCATGCAAATGCAGTAGCAATTGTCTTGGCTTTAAAAGGATGAGAATGCACAAAAGGCATGTACAAATCTATCAACTACCACCTATGATGACACACTTTCCTTCCGTGAATCAACACAGATAAACCATTGAGACTTCCTCCCAACTCGTTTGGAATGGTTAAAGGTTGTAACAGACTCCGGGCCTCAATCTCAACTTGTTGTTATGTGTCCAAACATTCTACCACAAGAGATTCTATCATAATATTTAAGGCCATGCCAAAAAAAAAAAAAAACCTTTCGATCTTGTGGTACTTTTTAAAAATATTGAGTCTCTTCCTAGCAAAAGAATAGTAAAAAAATGCCAAATAATCTTTTGCTTCACTTGGAATTCTTACAAAGATATAAACGACATTTTTACCATAATGAATCATTTTTCTACCTCAATTATTATATATGATTTGGGACCTATTGTAACTTTGAATGAGCTTCTACACCTCTTTTTCATTCTTCCATTCATCCCTTCGTTATCCACCTAGGTTATTACCAGAATAAGACAAAACAATCCTTCAATCTCATCCTTTCTCGGGGAGTGCATTCCAACAACATTGTGTTTCCATTTCCTTGTAGATGATTTTTCATAACAAAACATCTTTGCATCCATTTTTATTGATCTTATGAAGATAATCTCTATTTCAAAAAGTGTTAAGTCTATCATGACCTGCTTCTTAAAGTGTCTTCCAATTAGGTAAGGTCTCATTGCTTTAGTGCATTTAATATTTCCAACATTTCCTTTCATAAATACTAGGTTTGTGTAAATAGCTTCCTTTGATTGTAAGAATTTCAAAAGAAATGGGTATTCCTTGCATTAAAATAGCACCAATTCCATTTCAAGGCATACCATTCCACAATAAAAATATTTTCAGGAAGTTCAGTAGCTAACATCAGTGCTTGATACATTTCCTTTTAAGATGGTCAAAGTCTTAGTTTTCCAGGGATCAAGAAAATACATCTTTCTTCAATTTTGTTAGAGGTGTTACTATTCTCTCATAATTCTTAACAAAGTAGGATAATACCTCTCAACCCAACAAATCCTTGAAAAATTCTTAATGGTGTGGTATTTTTCCATCTTTATGGATTTAATTAGTCTATCTAACACCTTCAAGGATATACAATATAGCCCAAATATTCCAATCTCATGTAACCAAAGAAACAATTAGAGGTTTTTCCATATAAATTTTTCTCCTCCAAGGCTTAACACTTTTCAACATGTCAAGATTCCAAGACTTGTTAAATGATAGATATCATTAAAAAATACTAAAACAAATTTTCTAAAGAAGGGTTTCAAATGGAATTCATCAAACTCTAGAAATGTGGAAGGTGTGTTAGCAAGACCGTAAGGCAAGACCAAAAAATTCATAATTATCCTCATGTGTTTTGAATATTGTTTCCACGTATTTTCTATCTCTTAATTAATGATATCCTAATGAAGATTGAGTTTATGAAGTAAATTTCCAAGGATCATCCAAAATTCAAATGAAAAGAATAGAAAATTTATCTTTATAGTTAATGTTGAGCTCCATATAATCCACGTTAATGATTCATCCTATTTCACATAAATTCCTATCAGAGAAGAAAAGGAACGTGCTAGCTAGGTTTAATTATACCACCCTCTAGCATTTCAACCATATGGTCAATTTCACCTTTTTTAAAAAAGATATTTCTAAAGTTTGACATTTGGAAGACAACTTTGGAATCAAAATGAATAGCATGATCATGATCATGAATAAGCTAGAGCTTGGGGAGTTCAAATACCTCAATTACTATCCAAGACTTTTGGATATGGAGAAACAAATGATTTCAGGTTTGAACCTTCAGTATACAATTGTGAAATTTAATCCCCATTTTTCTTTCTTCATAATATTTTTTCAAACATTACTTATATTTGAGCCTACGGATACCTTTTAATTAAACTTTCAAAAAAAATTCAATAAAAGTTCTTTAAAATTAAAATATCGTCCTCAAAGGTTGTAACTATCGACTCCTAAGAAACATGCACCACCCATTTAATGTACAAAATTGACTATTCAATATATTCATACTCATGTTGATATAGAAGCAATAATTCTTGGTTGTCTTAAATGAATAAATGGCACACCTCAATCAATCAACACTATTACCTTTTTTGTTTTTGATATAGCTCTATCTTGAGATTTTGAGAGTGGGGTATTTACCTAACAATTTGCAATATATAGTCCCATTCATTTCTTCTTTTCTCTATCGTTGGTTCCTGTATACCCTCCTCTTTTAGTGATTTTTTTACTTTTATTCCTTCCTTCTGAATATATGTAGAATACTTATTCTAAGCACACTTATAACCTTATTGGGTTTATATCACAACTATAATAACGCTTTTTTTTTCTCCTTTTTCCTCCAATTTTTGTGTGGCATCAACATTGTATGTTGTGGAAGGTTAGACAACAAATACTTCCATATTTATAATGTAGAGTGGTAGGATTCCTTATTTCCCGATAATTTTTCTTTCAAAATTTTCGCTATCCTAAATTAACTCTCCAATGAATCATGTTCTGAAGGAAAACCTCATGTTGGACTTCAAATTCCTTGGTGAATACTTCAATCCTATTATCCTTTGGAATATCAAGGCATCTATTCAATTTTAAAGTCCAATGGTCACTATCAAACCCCTTTCATTTGAGATTTATCAACTAGATGTGAAGGTGCTGATATTTTACTCTCTACATTTTCAATATTTCCTCCATAACAATTGACCAAGTGAAAAGTGGTTTATGGGATAAAAATCCATCGACACATACAAATTGAATTAGTTCTCAATATATGATAATGCATAATTCTTTGTGTGTGTTAAAATAATTGAGAGATTCAAAAATTTGCCCATCTCAGAAGATATCAATGTTAATTTAATTATTTCCATCAAAATTCCTCATAACAATATTTGAAATGTGGTGGATCTTAAACCCAAAATTTTAGTATCTAAAATAATAATTCCTATTCCTTTTTTACCGCCTCGTGAGTTTCATGATTACTACTTAACATTCCTCAAACATTTCTCAGAAGAAATTTTCAAACTTTCCAAAACCCCTTCCATGTTTTATTTTCCAACCATTCATGTCACCTTTTAAGCCATCCATGTCCCATTTAAAGCCATACAATCTCCCTTTTAAGCCATTCGATAACCCTTTTTAGTTCATATTTGGTTGCTCTTTATGAGAGAAACGTTTGTTGCACTTTATTATGCAATTATTATATCTATGTTGCAATTATTCTTCTTCATGGGTCAAAGTAGAGCCTTGAGGGCCATTAAGTGATAATTATTTTTTTTGGGTGGAATTTTATAGCCAAATACTAATATTTATGCTTCAATATGCCTCTTTGAATCACTTCAAGATGACTTTTCAACAAGTTTATGCAAAAATTTAAAAAAATTACACACCTTTATCTTTATTTTTGAACTTAGGCAATTCTCATTAGGGGAAGACACATGCAAAGGGATATAATCTACTTAAACCGATTTCTCTGTAATTTAGAGCACTGGGTCGGGCGTTGCACGCCTCCACTGATAGACTGAGGGGGGTCGGCGACTGCAGTTTTAAGCTTGAATTGGGGGAGTGCTTGAATCGACTTTCCTCACAGGAATGGGCCATGCAAACCTAGGCACCGCCACTCATTCGGCCATTTGCTGGGAGAGACCTGGACTCCAAAAGAGGAAAGAGTAGACTGCAAAGACTTAGTTTTCTTTTCCATTCCATACTAGTGGAAAGAGAGCAGAACAATGGCCTTTCTCCCTCCCAGTGAGATGAAGGCTCTAATTTAGGTCGAAGGATTGCCTGTCTTGTATACTTGTGGAATAGTAATAGTGTGACATTGTGGAATGCCAAAGGAGCCATGAGGCCTGTGAGCTCTCGTTGGACTTCCGCCTCTTCACTCTGAGCACAGACTGGGAGACTAAGGGAGGGCTTGCACAACCGATCGTTGTAATCCCTCCTCTTTCAAAATCAATAGAATCGTGTTCGTTTCATTCAATGCTTAATATTGTCGTCATTGCTTGAACATTTACATAGTATGATATGGAATGGCTCGTGTATGTGTATAATCTAGATGTTATTGTGTGATTGATTGGACAAAATCAATACAGCTTATTGATTTTGAAAGAAGGAGGATTACAAATCTGGTCGGTTGTACCAAGCCTCCTCGCCTCAATCAAGCCTTCTCAAGTGAAGAAGTCCAAGTCAATAAGTCAGAACCCTTTGACTCTCGTCTTCACAATAGTCACATCATTCTCTATTCCACAAGTATACAAGAACCTTGAGCAACCTTCCATCCTTCAATTAAGAGCCTTCACCCCTCATAGAGAGGAGAAGGCCATTGTTGCCCTTCTCTTTCCACTAGTTTGGAATGGAAAAACTTAGATGTTTCTTTTTGATCTCTCTATGTTACTTTTGGAGTTCCGCCTTTCACGGCAATGACCAATAATGAATCGTGCTTCCATAGCTTTCTCGTAACCGACTTTCAGAGGTGCTCGATCAAATCATTCTCCGTGCTCTTCTCCCAATTCAAACTTAAAACACGTAACGTCCTCCAATGTAAACAAACAGCGTTTCCCTAGTTACCAACGCGCCAATGTACTGACACCGCGTTATAACGCGCTCTTGTTCTGCTCTATATAGGTACACCGGGCAGAATAGGTTTAATTTAGGTCTTTGTATCCCTTCCATATTTGTCTTCCTCCGAGCCGATGAGGAGGTATTTTGACCCGTAACAACTTGATATTGAAGTTTTTGTATCTTTGTAATTTCCATATTTCCATTAATTAGGATATTCTCCTCATCTATAATCACAGAATCAGTATCATAGGCCTTCCTATGACTACATAAACAATTGCATAATTCCAGATGATTAAATAACTAATAATATAACTCCCTTGAACTCCACTCAACTGCAATCTATAGATCGCACCGCATGAGTTACTGTGATGATTTATCTCATGAACGTTGATCATATTTTTGGATGATATATTGTCTACATATTCAAAAATCCCATTTTAATAAAAAAATTCAATACATTTTTTGTAGCTATTATTTTATAATACCTATTTTTCTTTCATGTTAGTGCTAACGACCCATACATTTCTCGTTGATGACCATCGATTTTATGTGAAATTTTTCCTGCATTAGTATATTCAATTACATATTTTGTAACGCCAGTGAAATACAGCGTAAAATAATCAATACATCCAACGAAGATGTTCTAACCACTTTCCGTTAGGGTCCTTGCAATACTAGTGTATTCCCCTTATTTATTGTTAGTGTAGCTCCCATATTGTTCTTGCTTGTGTAGCCCCCATATTGTTATTGTATCTATAACTTTATGTTATGTTATTAAGCAGTCTCAAAAAATTCCCACTATTGTTATTTGTTGTGCCCTTATATTATTATTGTTATGTAGGATTCCATTATACCTGACCCCAGACTTATATATACCAGGAGGTTCTATCATTTGAATCATCCAATAATTGTTCATTTATGTAAAGTAAAGGGCTATTTCCATGCCTAAGAGGCTAATTTTTAAGTTTAGATATATCTTTAATTTATTTGTGGGAGATGGTTACATAACATTTGCATCGAGCTTTGGCTTCTAGAATTAAACTTTCAACATGTCATCTTGGAATTTTCACTACAACTTTTTCTACAGTGTCACAGATGAAATTAGCAACCAGGAGTGGAAATATCGGGAACTTCGTGTATAGAATTAAGATCAGCCACGAGATGAGATATGATTTGAGGAAGTTATGGTTTTTCAGCTCTAGAATTCCATCTCAAATAGTAATAAAGCACAATAGATGTGGAACTTAGTATAACTCCTGCTCACTAAACGAGTCTATAATAAGGTCATAATGGGATATCACGGGAATAAAACTTTCAGAAGAATCCAATATCAACTCGACTTTATAACAAAGAAGCCTTAGAGGTTATCATGGAGGAATGTTCAGACTGGTCTAATTCCCAAGAAAACAACGAAGGAAGAAACAGGGACTGCACCTGCTCTATTTGCAAAGGGGTCGACTACGACTAGCTTGTAAAGGCCATGAGATAGATTTTGATAGTGCAGTAGGTTGATTGGGCTTGAGAAATCATGACATAATATTCTTCTATTTTTCCAGTAATGAAATAACACATGATAGGAGTGGATTTTTAGCCAGATTTCCCCATAGAAATCATTCTGCACATGTGATTAAATTCTTTATCATGATGTTTCATGATTTCACGATCGTTTAATTATTTCCAAAGTTGGTAGAGTAGATTTAGTCTATTATTTTAGTAAATTACAATTACTATTTTAAGGCTACAAGGAATTTCTACATTCATGATCTATGAGTCAGTTTTAACCATCCATAATAAGACTACTGTGAGTTTGTAAATATTTAAGCCGCATTAATGATTTACTAACAAATAAGATTTGTTCTATAAATTCCCTGAGTATATTGGGATTATAAGTTCACACCTAGGTCAGTTTTTCAACTGTTAACAAATTTTGGTCTACTGATAACCAATATATGTCGAGGTATGTATATAGCACTATTTAACAATGAAATTCAATATTGGATAGTTCAAAGATATAAATTTTAGATATTTCAAGAGAAAAAGAAAACCCCTTTGTTTGGCATATGAAGCATGGTTACAAAGCAGATCTTTTGACAGAAAAATAGGAAATTTACTTCAAATTATTCCCTATTGAATTATATGAGTGGGTGTTGAGGTTGACTAAAAGGAAGGATTTATTTAAGAATGACTAAATTATATCCCTGGATCGGAGCCATACAATGATCAAAGAGTACAACAACAATATTTCAAGGGTTTTCGATTTCCTTTGATTGTTAACATATCGATAATTTTATTATTGAGTTCGCATGAGACTCAATTGTGTATTACAACGAAGTAGAGAGAATATTTTTCAAAGGATTGTGAGGTAAGTATCTAAATTATTTGAACTTTGGATTGTTTCTTTTGTGTGAAATGGATTTTTGAGGATGGAATCAAACCGTTTTTTACTTATGTTTGGAGGAAAAAGTAAACATGAGCAATAAATTAGTCCAACACAAGTAGTGTGATAGAGTAGATACTAGAAATAAATATCACAAAAGAAGACTTCCATGACCTTCAGAGACTCATCATAGTCCTCCGAGTGAATCTCAAGGTAAAAAGAGCAAACTACCCACAGAATCTGTGAAACTTTACAGAGTACCTCTTCCACTCGAAAGTTCGCCATAACCCATAATCAAAGAGGGAGTCAGTTCCTGAAGTGGTCTCCCTACTCCCCATACCCTCCTCCTACCCCCGCCCCATCCTCGTGCCCTTCCCCTCCCCCTCCTACAACAAAAAAGAGGTATGAGTGATGACATTGCTGCATGTTTCAGAACAGGTCGAGGAGCTAATAATGCTGTTTCTGGAATGGGTTGTATGGAAAACAACGAAGATCAATGACAAAGATATCAAGTATTAAACAACTCATTACTAACACGTTAAGTAGATAGAGAATTGACATGATATATTATGATTTGCACCACTCACAATGCACATTTGTAGATACAGAAAGCATTGATACATGATCATAATAAACCTAAGTCTCAATCGAAGTGTATCATGAGTTAAAGGAGATGAAAGAGAAAGTCAATGAGTCCTGCTTTCTGAGCTCAATCAATTTTTTAAGGTTTCATTGGATCAAGTGAGCTTGAACATACTCCCGTGAATATCATAAATATTGTTTATAATGGACCAGCACACATACATCGTGTTTCCATTAATGCAACAAAAGATATCAACTCAAGTCGAAGCTTTGCAAATTGTGATGAAGTTAAGTTTCATCATAAAAAGATTAATTAGCAAGCATGTAGTAGATTCAAAGTCATCTAGCGAACCCGACCCTACGCTCAAGATATCAAGAAGGGCACAATTTGAGAAGAAGCAAAGCAAATGCAGTTATAGAGCCATCAGAAGGAACAATGACATGTTTCATATATTACTCACAGTGGAACACCAAATATCTTGAATGCACAATCCAATACAAAGGGAGTATGATGGATGAGAGGCCAACATTACTCAATATTGTTATTTTTTAGAAATATGTGCATACCCCAAGGAATCTGCTTTGTAATTTCAGAAGTCAGAGACATGTTATAAGAACTGTCAAAGTTATGACCTAATGATAGGAAATGTCGATAATACACACAAGCATAATAGAATGCACATGGGACTATTGGATAGCATAGTGGTCAAGGAGGTGGAGCTTATTATCAAGAGGACATATCATTTGGTTATAATCTATAGTCAACCATATCATTTGCACAGACCAAAATCCCAGACAACATGTGGTGCATTAAGTAAATTTGGACTATGGTAGTTGAATATTGTTCTAGTTATGTAAATATAAAGATAGAAAGAAACCAATGAACCTATAGTTACAAAATCAAATTTGATGGGGTCAAAGAAGACTAATGATTTATGTTAATATTAACACTAGGAAGTGAGTCAGATCTGAGATATAGAAAGAAAGAAATTTGAATATAGGTGATGAGTTTGCTAAATCAAGAAATGCTCATGCATGAACTCAAAGGAAAAATAGAAAGTTAGGGAAGGATGATATTTAATCAACTTTAAAATGTTTTCCCTTTTTAACTGATGCATATCATTTTTTCTTAATTACTTTTTCTTTCTTTCTCACAGAAATACCTGCCTTATAAATCAATATGTTACCAAGAGACATATCCTTCCATAAAAGAATTACCATAGACACTTTTTTTATCTATCCATACTCATATTCTGACATGTTATAATCTCTGATTTAATCCAGATACACATCACATCGCTGTTTATTTTAAATGATACCACATACAGATATATTTTACAATATATAAACTGGTAAAATATAAAATGAAATGACTTGTATGAAAAGATTTCAATCATAGTAAGAGATATTTTACTTCCTCTTTATTGGAATTCTTTTAAGTTTCCTCCAGCTCATTGATATGTGCTTTTCCTTCTTCTCATATTTTCCTCTTTGATATTAAGGCAATCACCTGATTTCCTATAATTCTCACATCCATAAGATTTGATTCATAGTATCGACCCCTTTGCTATATTTTTCATAACTGGAACCTTGGAATATTTTTTTTTTTTATTGAAACAAATGTTTCATTCCCAATCATTTGATCTCATCACTTTTTCTTCAAATTTTTTCTTCACTCTCAAATAGTATCAAAAGAATTGAACCTTATAGCTTCTTCCTTTCATAGCCTTTGATACAAAGCTCTGCTCACTAGTTAGACTGTCAGGTTCAATTAGTAATCATTTTTATTAATATCAGTTTCCTTCTAGACATTAAACTTGATTCCTTATGAGATATTTGATTTGTCATAAAATGTATATATCTCCTTCATCCTTTTGATTATTTAATATGGATATACTGATGACACTCATATTGTTTTTGTTGTTGTATTTTTGTTAAATAATTTTAATATCTTTATTATATATCTCTTTTTTTGGCTCCAAATCTCATACATATAGAGTGAGTGAATCTTTGTAGGGATTTATATGATACTTAGAACTTTAGATCCTTTTCATATTTAGCTAAGGTTTCTCTCTTAATATGGTTTGGATACTTTTCCACTAACATGATCAATGAATTTGTCTTTGAGACTAATCCTTATCCTCCTTTCCGTTAAAAAGTTTGATGATCCTGAACCATTTGTTAATATCTTACAAAGCCTTGAATTAGATTTTGCAATATTTTTGATTATAGAACAACATACTTACTATAATATGAACCCAAACTCAATCAATGTTTAGCTTTATGATGATGATATCGTTCTGATCTTCTTGGATGATTTTTTAAGGATGAGGATTTTTCTTCTTGAAATGAAACTTACTTCAACGATAGGAGATTTCCTGATGATAATATTGAACTAGCCTTTAGATGAGATATCTTCAGATTCAACTCAAAATGATTGAGTTCTTCCTTCCCTTGAGGTGATGATTAAGTGTAAACCAGAATGCCTTGAATGAACTAGGTTTTGACCTTCTTCAAGGTGATGATAATATTTTTTCTTGAATCTCTTCTTGGATGAATAGACTCTAAGTTACTTTGATTTGTAGATCTTTTCAACTAGCTTAGACAAAATCTTGTTTTTCTTTGATGATACTTGTTTAAGGAACCCCAAGACTTCCTTTGTATATTTACTTCAATATGATATTCTAGAATTTATTCAATGGCTTTGATTCAAGGTTTCACTTGAATGCTTCGAGTGTCCCCTTTCATGACATGCCCTTCCTTGATTTTGTCACCTTTACCTCTCGTACTCAGTTGAGAAATCTAAGGACGAGACACGTCATTAATGATAAATATTGAATTATTTTTCTTCTTTTCGATTAGGATATTCTCTTATATAAACATATATTGTTCTTCTTCATCAAAAAAATATTAACCAAAAATTAAGAGACAATATATACTAAATATAAAGGAATATCCGTGGCCAAAACCTCTCCAACTTGATAGGAAAACTCAATGAAACTTTCTCCTTATAGACTCTTCAATTGAAAAATTCCAAAATAAAGACCCTTAACCTATTAACCTCTCCAAGACCAAGTCACAAGGCTTCTTAGATTGGCTCCTCCTTCCTTGACTCAACATACCAAACTAATAATCTTTCTCTTCTCAACTACACTGATTTCAAACTTTCCTACGTACCCACAAATTTCCCTTAAGCCCCTCTCTTTAGAAGCACTACAAGGAAAACGACCTCATAGATGTTTTGAGGAACCACAAAGAAAGACTTTGATACATCTATCTCTACAGAGGTTACTAGAGGAGGTTGGCTATGCTGCAGGTTTTGCGGATTTTTCCCTACTCTGCTCTTATCGTTAAAACTCACCCTATTTCAAAAGGAACGCACCGTGCAAAAAAAATCATCGGGCACACCGACACCTCCACACTGCAGACACACCCGCCGGTGCATCATAATATAATATATACCCGTGCTCACAACTCCCCGTCCACGTTTCTGCATTATAAAAACACAATGGCAACACCGGAATCCACTCAGGCGAGACAGTAAACCACACCTCACCATAAAAAGAGCCAAAACACAAACCTACTAGTGCATTTAGTAAGAGGCCAAAGGCACCTATAAACAACGTGTACCGTAAAGGGTTAAATGCAGCAACATAAAAACCTGGATTTTTAGTCAAATGTCTTCTGTTATCATCACTGCAGCAAGATTATAATATAGAATTAATCGATGCGCACCTAATGATATTGGCACACCAAACATAAAGCACACACACCACGAGGCATCCACCATCGTAACGCACCTGTGTGTCACATTTTCCGCGCCTCTAAGACATCATAAAACACCGTACAAAACAAAACGAGCCATGCCTTTCTCCACAACACGGCACCACATGCACTGGAATAAATTTATATATATAAAAAACATTAAGGCCAAAAAACTATGCTTTACCATTACACCGCCCAAGTGCATCATCAAATTTTCGCACTCAAGTTGAAACATCCTAGTTCATGGTTAGGGGAATGCCCTGGACGCTGTTATAAATACAATGTGCCAAATTGATACCACTGGTGCAATTTTATTTAACCACACTGTGTGCTTAGAAACCCTAAAAGATGATCTAAAACAAAATAAAGAAAAATTACACCAAAAAACTTCATTATTCACTTTCCTCAAGTGTTTAGATCTCTCAAATTTCAAAGGTTATTTCCTTATTTCCGAGCCACCCCGACATCTAAGCCTCATCGCACCCATCGTGATGCACTCGCCGCTATGCATCGTCACCAATCTCCACTTTGCATTTCAAAATATGTGTAAATTTTATTTTCAAATTTTACAACAATATTCCCTCCTATCTTAAAAATGTACAGTATTTTCTATTTTTTCTATAATTAAGCCTTTTATCTGATTAGATAAACTTTAAACACCATTAAAAAAGAGAAAAAAAAAAATTGTCGGTGGTGCACTCGAGTTGTTTGGCTCGCACCGAATAGTAGTGATACCCGTAAAATTTACAAGAAGGCCCACTATCGGCACAGCAAGATCCACACCATTTTTCGGGGAAAGCCGCAGCGCGCCAAATAATTTTACACTAAAAATAAAAAATAAAAAAAGGGCAAGCAGCAGCCATTTCTATCTAGCAGCATCATACTTACAATCACAAAGGCGGTGCGTTGATTCTATTTTTCGCTCTGGGTTTATGTCAAATATGACAACTTTTTTCTTCTTCTTAATTCTAGAGGGTCATATCTGCATGGTCTGTGTAAAAGAACACACCGTCAACTATGTCATTGTCATGAAGTTGGTGCACCGACATGACTATACTTGTCAGTATATTTTACCAGCACACCACTATTCTGACTATATACAAATTCATAGTTCTGAAAGAGACATGCACCTAATCCTGGTATGTCTGCTTCATTAGTGGCCCTGGGATGGTGTAAGGCTAAAACATTAGATCGCACCACAAACATGTGACTGCTGTATACCAAATTAGTATGTTTGGTTTTTTTCAAATATTATATATGCATATTTATAAATGCATTTATTTTTTAATGAAAAAAATTATTTAATATGGCAATGATTCAAAGAGAATAGGAGCAACAAGAACAACAACAAGCAGTAATACACACACGATTCACCAATGAAAGCGAGAGAGAGAGAGACATGCCCTCACCTGTCATCATAGAGACACCCGTAAGATCCTTATGGTGTAGGCCTCCTCAAGCTTTTATGAGAAGGCTATTTCGGCCTAAAGGCTCATAGTGTGTTTTTGAGACATCTTATCGACAGTGGGAATGCCCACTGTCAGCTTTTGAGGTTGGGATCCTAACCAGCAGTACACTCCCACCGAGGAGGACATTTATTTTATTACAGTGACTATCGGTGAGAGGGGTGGATTTTCCCTCATTCCCAAACGTGCTAACCTGCTGTGGTAGGGTCGCTATTTACTCCCAGATACACATGTGCTTTAACATCTCCTTAGAGTTTCAAGTACCTGGAGGTCAATTACGATGTGTGCTTTTAGTAGATAAGACGAGTGCTCTCTGCTATCGTCGATCATTTCTCATGTCACTGATCACTCCGGCAACGCATTAAGTTGCTCACTTTATATTACATTTTATTCTTTAGTGACATCAGCTCACGACTTGTCGTGGTTCCGCCATTTTTTCACGATAGCTTTTACAACCTTAGATAGATGTCGTCACACAAGCGAGCATCAACTTCCCCTTTTGTCATTTTTGTTTTTACTTTTTGGAGAGGTTTCTAGAGGGATGAGACCCATTTTGTTCCATGCCTTCCTGTAGGCCATCGTTCAAGGCCCGATGCGCATGTGGGGGTAGATGGTGCCCAAGAGGGGAGACAGCTATCTTTTCAAGTGAGAGGATACTTCATGATTCATCAACTTACTAGCCAAAGACGGTGGCCGCATCCTTATTATGGTCCCACTATGTCTTTGAGGTTAGACTAGATCAGCGAGGTGTCCCAACATCTTCTTCACTCCGCGTAGAGCTCGATGATAGAGGTAATATTGTTGTTTTATTATATTTATTCTAACATGTTCTTTAACTTGTTTTTACAAATCATGTAATCAAATTGTTCTAGTCTGTATTGCTGTACTTCAGCAGCTTTGGCATTGGCTCTTTGATGGCGATGACATGTCGGATCCACCACATGATCAGTGTCAATTCATTGATTACGATCGTACATGGCTGATGCACTAGAGGATGAGGCTCTGGTGGGCGTAGCAGAGAGACGTTCCCTTTCCGTGCCTTGCGGGCGCACCGGTACCACCTTTTGCTAGGCGTGGTTTAATCAGACCAGATATTGGATGAGTTGTGAAATAACTCTATGATTGGATTTCGCATGCATCAGCCCGCCCACACAGAGATGTAGGACATATATTGTTAATGGATGGGGGAGAAAGGCCTAACAGCATGTACAACATGCGACATGTCATAGGAGTATACACAGCTGTTACAGGATCAGAAAGATTTTTCGTAGCTATATATGCGTGTTAGTGCCTGTATCTTCATCCCTCCGTCACAGATTCCAAATTCTCTTTGTTGCATTGCATATTAGGGTAACCACCTTTTGGCCAAATTTGCATTCCATTAGGAGATGGATTACTTAACAAAGAGGTGGCCTGTTGTAAATTTTCCTCATGTCTAATTACTGTCACTCGTCTTCATCAAAAATCATCTCAAAGAACTTTTTGTCTTTAAATTTGTAAGAGCTTTATTTCTAAGGTTTTTAGTCCCATTAGGTCTAGGGTTTCATCAAAAAGGTCTTCAAAATGTCCAATAAAAGTCAAACAGTGGCATGAGGAGGTCAATAAAGTTCCACACTAATAAATTCCATCATCATTTGCCCAGAATAATTTTTCTCAAACTCTCATATATGGAGGAAAAATAGAGTATTTATCTTTTTATGTATAAATTTGATGTAATTTTAAGTTATCTCATATAAATAACTTCTAATAGAAACCCCTGTCACCTGCTGCTTAGCAAATCCATCCCCGTGAAGGAAACAAAAATCAAGTCATTTAGTTAATCGTAGGCATGAAGCAAACTCTGAAACGTATTTGAAAGAGTAAGTGACAATGCAAAATTATAAAAGTGGGTTTTATGAGTGGAAAATTAAAAGCTTTGTATATAAACCCTTTGATCATCTTCTTTCAAAGATCTCATTTGTATTCCAGAGAAGAAAACTTGAACAGAATGAAGATAAAGGGAGCAAGTTTGAGGGAAAATTGTGCAATTTCACTCAAGCACTGCTGCTGGCCTTGAGGCGCGGTGCATGTTGGTGAATGCACCACTGGAGTGCTTCCTCCACAAGGTAAAGTAAACACATAGGTGCTGCCAAGACTGGTGAGAAAATACTAATTGGCTTGAGTGCACGCACAGAGTTTGTAGTTCGATTTCACCTTAAACTTCCCCGAATTTTCCAAATTTGTTTAAAACATGGGTGGCAAGAAATTAAGATCCTCTATCAAGAGAAGCAATGCTTAAGATTGATGGTGGCTTAGTGTGATAAAATTCAAACCCTACCTCCTTCCAAACTTCTACTCAAAAAACAACTCCCCTAGGGTTTGTCTTTGTGTTTTTGCTATCAAATCCACTCCATCACTCCCTCACCTTTTTATTCCCTCACCGTTTTTCTAGTTTAATTAACCCATTTCACTATCCCCCATATCCATAAAATCCATTCACCCCTATCCCCACTCCCATTATCCCAAACCCTAGCTAAAATTCCCAAACCACCATATCCCAAAAGTCAAAATGTCCCCAAACCCTTCAATTCCCCAAATTCCAGCCAACAATATTCAAATCCTCTCTACTCCCCCTCCTTCATAACTTCACACATTTTCACACTTGGCTGCAAAAGATCAAAACTCATAAACCGGCATCATCAACAAAACTAACACATTAGCAAACATGGAGATTCTCCTATGACCAAGATGCAGACACACAACACTTCCAAACGAAATGCATGCACCAAGGAGACCTCACAGGGTAAATATGTACTGGAGGAGCCTACTTCACTTCGCTTCGAGTTGCGGTGGCTTGCCTCTGTCGCCACATGTTTTCAACAAAGAATCTTGTTATTCGCCTCTACATGCTGTTGTGAGTCCGCACCATCATGAGTTGGCCAAAGTTGTTTGTGCTTCATATTTACATGGCACGGCTAAGTTACTTCGGTGTGTGACATTCACCTCGATTAATCGAGTCTATTTTCAGGCAAACTGCAAGACTCCAAAATGTCTAGAGAGTTAGTGAATAAAGGCGTAATGATATGGAAAATTATGAGCCATACATAAAGCCTAGTTACTTGAGAAACTAAGAGATTTTTTCCTTCCTAATATCTCAAAGACTGATATGCTCCTCGATGAAACTCATAATTAATTATTTCAACCGTGAGGCGCTTTCAGCCATGCCTATCACACACCAATGTTGATGCATCTTTACCAAGGTGAGAATAATGAATCTCCCTTACTTCATGTGCCGAAATATTGAAAATATGACCACCCTAAAAGAAAACCTCAAATACAGCTTAACAAAGATAGATTATTTCACCTATCAAAATTGTGGCTTAATCACCTGTTTGGCAGGACATCTCATTGGAGGATTTAATTTCTCATGATTTCTTCACGGTTCTTCTAAGTACTCTTTGTAGTTTTCATGAGACAGTGGACCTTCACATCGCCAGAGGGTCATGAGACATGTATCGCTAGTGTGTCTGCAGTTTATTACTCTGCCTGTATAAGGACTGAAGGTTAAGCTCATGTCTGAGCGAGTATTATTTCCACTCCCAGTGGTGGAAGGGGTCTCGCTTCCTCCATTAGGTAAGCACGTACATGACAAGTGGGCAAGAGGCCATTACATGAGGGGCCTTTAGGAGGGCAAGAGATAGATTTATCTTTATTCAGATCATGACACCGATTTGGGCCGACAAAACCTCAAAAGCTAAAGGAGATCATCTAGAGTACCAAGTGACATTCATGATTTTTCCCTCAACCTAAAAAGAGCTAAGTGATAATCAAATACCTTGAGCAAAGAAACAAGCAAATAGAGGATCATCACCATTATGGAGTCAGCATACATGAGAACCTAAAGCTGCCTGCAGACAAAACTAAGTCGATTTCTACAAGAAATTGAAGCCGATCGTGAAAATTGGCTTGAGGGCAAATATGCATTTGGAAAATCTGTTGGAGAAGGCCAAAGGAGAAAATATGTTGAGGCACATGGCTAACCATTACTAGGCGAAACCATGTGTGCAAAGAAAGAATCGAGATCTTGAAGGCCAAGTTGAAGAAGGCATCGAGGAGGCAAAAAGAGCATGACAGTCTCTATATTGGCCGAGGCTCCTTGTCCCAACAAAACACTTAATGGAGATGATCACCCCAAATTTCAAAATTGGGACACTTTTGCAATTTTTGAAATTTTTGGCTTAAAAGAAGTTTTCTCATTTCAATGCACCGCTACCACTGTCTGATAGAGACCTCCTTTGAGGAAACTCAAGATTTTTTTTGGATTTTCATGGAAAAAAATACTCATGCTCACAAATTTCTAAGAAATTTTGACAGTTTGGGCCTTCCAAAAGGGTCAAACACCCCAAAATGACCTCTACCCCTTTTGACACAAATGCCAGTGAAGCACTTGGAGAGTCTTAGTTTGGGCAGGAAATGGAGGCCACCCTAAAAATTCCATTTGTGTTGTAATTAGATAAGAAATTTCCACCAAGCTCACTGAAGCTAAATTTAATACCAGTAGGGCGCCTCCAAAATCACGTAAACAGCTACGCATAGGGAAATCACGCGGCGCATCGTAGGAATTTCTGTTTTATTTTCGTGGGTCAAAAACTCGCTTTCGCCAGTTTTTTCACCGTTTGACTTTTCCTTCACAAAATAATAATGTAATTTAATGAAATGATGGATTTTGATGTAATTTTTCTAAATTTTCACCACAGTAAATTCATCCATCAGTTGGTAGTTTGCAACCGAATGAATCACCAGCTCTGTTTTGGAGGCAAGTCGTTCCACGTTCTTCCGCCTTCTAGTTCTCCTCGCCTAGATTTTGTTGGAACAGCTCTGAATACACAGCTTGACCTCTGTGAAGTTAGATGAGTTGTTGTTTTCCTATATCTTAGTGTTTTATCAATATTAGTGTACACTTTTGGGAATGCTTTCAATATGCCATCATTTCTGTATATCTCATCTTCAAAGTATTGCAAAGGAATGGGACCAAGGTTTGCAACACTTCTATGGGATTCATGTGGCATCTTGCTTTGATATTGTGTTTCTATCTCAGAATGCAATTTTACCTCGTGTTTTATGTATGTTATTCACTCTCTTATTTCTTTCTTAACTAAAACAAACAAGATAAAGGTCAATCATTGAAATTACAGTGGTTCTACCCAGGGTTTGCTTATTATCTATGTTTTCAATAACAGCTGAGATCCTCAAGGGTTTATTGCCCTATTCAACTCCCTCACCGTTTCAAAGTTCTCCATTTCATTCAAATTGAAGTGTCAAACAATTGCCTTCTGTCTCATCAGATCTCTGAAATCCAGCCCATTCCTTCAGATCAGCAGTCTGTTTTCCATTCGAGCCAACAAAACATCCCTAAATTCAATCAAACCATTTTTGGCACACATACCTGTTTCAAAAAATCGCCTCTTATATCACCATCTCTGGGCATCATTGATTATTTTTTGTTTGATATCGACAAGGAGAAGCTCCTCCCACCAAGAGGTCTAGCGTCGTGCTAAGCTGGCTTGATGTTACCCTATGTTTGGGCGAAACATGTTGTTTAATTTTGCTTTGTAGTTTTTACCCAAATATTTAATTTTTCAATCCGAGAATTAGATCTACAGACACATGCACTATATATGACTAAAGGGAACTAATTTAATTTAAACACGAAATCAAATTAATCAGAAGGTGATTAAAATTATTAACTAGGAAAAAGTAGGAAATTGTATAAAGGAAAAGAAATACAACATGTGAAGAATTGAATGACAAAACAACATATGAGCTCACAATAACAGCCATCTCCAATTATATTACAAAAATCAAATTACAAATCATAACAAAGAATATCAATCAAAGCTAAGAATTCCTTCTCCTAATTACAAAACTATTTCTCCATTATTATTCAAATGAAGAGAGCACTCTCTTATATACATGAGGAATATAACTATCTCATAATTACATATCCAGATTCTTCACACCAACTAATTTCCCATTATTACAAGATATTATCCCTTTGAATCCTCCACATATCTCTCACATATCTTGGATAAGATATGCCAACCAAATCCTTCATGATCTTCTCCTCAGGAATAGGTTGAATAAAGTAATTTTAACAGTGGAGGAGATATTTGAGACGATCTTGAATTAATCCTTCACATATTTCACACAATACAAAGCTCACATATTTTGAGATATATATATATAAATATGTATATTTTACATAACTATAAATCTACTTATAATACAAAAATGAACAAAATGGTACAAGATGAACCCAAATATATTTATGAAATGACAATGAAGGTTAATGGGATGATGAAATGTAAGGAATAGTGAAGGAAAAAGGTGGATGAAAATATGGAGATTTGAGTCCCAATGATCTCCCAATCGAACTTGTTGTATAACCTCATGCAACCATGCATGGGTCTCTTTAAGAATATTTGGCATCTTTAACTTGGCTTTACATGATGATGTCTTTTAATAATGAATGTTTCCTGTAGATATGTGAAAGACTTGAGTAATAATTTCTTTCATTTTTTTATGTTGGTCTCAGTGACAACCATGAATAAAAAGAATGTTGTTCTTGTGTTATCAACATTCATTTGCTGCTCTTGCTTAATAATAATAAAATATTCATCGGAAATCATAATGTATAAGAAATCCTTTTGTAATATTAATGAAGCATGCCAATATGTGGGCTTTAATGCGTATGAAGCAAAGTGTGTAACATAGTATCGTTGGAAAACAAATGTCGTGAATGGTAAATGAGAAAAATGGGAGCACAGTGGTGAAGAAATGGAATCATGGTAGTGAATATGTAGCTAATATAGTCTCCTCCCCCCACCGGCACATTAGGGCTTTCAGATGCTCAAGCCATGCAATCTGTAATACTCATTAAAGGAATGTAGTATGGTGAGGGAATTTTCCAAAATATTCAAGTCAAAAGAGTATAAGGAATTGCATGGACAAAGATTAGAAAACAAATACTCCCTACTTACCCAAGAATGATGAACTATGCAATAGGAAATGAAGGCTGTCGCGCCGGATCGGAAAATGTGACCGATGTTGTTGTAACTGATCCCAGAAATGAAGGAATCAACCCAACATGCCGAATCATGGAAAAGATAAAGGTCGAAGAACCGGTACTCGTTTATCGAACCATGCCACAGAATCGCCAGGGAGAGTCGTGAAAGTGTATAGTCTTCGCCCGTCACAAAATTCTGGGGGAGGTGCCTAATCATGCAGTAGTCGGTTTGTCGAGCATGAAAGAAATCATCGGGATTACCGGCCATTGATGGCCGTTAACCAATGCGAGGCACCACCATTGATGTCAATGAGTGCCAAGGTACCCCAGCAATATCTTGCGAAATGCGAATAAAGGGGTTGACGTCGTGAATATATTTGCAAGATCTCGACATCAAGGGACATGATGGCTCCATGATTGCTGCATGAGAGAACTCAAGCACAGGCATGCAGTGTCTCAAGGTACTCGTGAACTCTAGTCTATTTCCCGTATAAGGTGGCCGATGTCGATGGGGCAAGACTTGTTGAAAGGTGGGCCTTAAGGAATCCCACATCGCCAACGCGAGTTTGTACAAAAATATTTGGTAGGGACTATAAATGGAAACAACTCACTTTGATAAGAAGTGTGGATCAACATGGCTAGAAAACAAGGCAATGTAATCATGGAAAGGGAATGAGTTTTATTCAAGGCAAACGAAGGCAAAAAATAAACCAAACAGATAAAGGAATGCATGCGATTCCGAAAAAATATGTGTGCATGAAGTCGTGAAAGATAAGGAAATGGAAGATGGGCCGTAACATAAAGATGGTCTAGCGTTTGGAAGGAAAGGTGAGGTGAATCACACGCTAGTATAAGATTTTTGCAGTGGAAAATGTCATGATATGGCAAGAATTAGTTCTTCATGTCCAATGATGCATGTTTCATTGTGATTTTAAAATCACTTTTGTGTATCGTTTTCTCAACTCTCCGAAAACTTAGCAATAGTCCCCGCATAAAAATTGTCACTCTTGAAAATATCCCATCGATCATTTCAGACATGTGACTCCAGCACAATTTCATTTCATTTTCAAGAATGGCAATGTCCATTTTTTTAATTATTTTTCAAGTTACACTAATTGTGATGAAAATGTGTCGTATCGTAATGTTGAGCTTCTTCTGCAGGTCATGTTGACCTACACATAACACCAATCTTATTTCACTGCTAGTATATGCACTCTAACTTTGCCCGCAAATTCACACTTTTAAAATAATGATAAAATCCAACGACTTTTGTTTCCCCCCAACTAGATATTGCATGTCCCCATGCAATGCTTTTCAAAGGTTTTTATTGGTTTGCAAGAAATTGATTTTCAAAACAATTGAAAAGGTTTTATATTTCATAGGGGAATGAGAAGGTTTTTATGAATTTTTATGTAAATGAATGAGGGCAAATTTTTTATATTTTATTTTTTATTTTTTATTTTTTATTTTTTTATTTTTTTATTTATTTATTTATTTATTTTTTATTTATTTATTTATTTTATTTATTTTTTATTTTTTTTTTTAAATTTATTATTTATGTTGATTTTTTTTTTTTTTTTTAAACAAAACTAATAATGAAAATAATAAAAAACTACTACTCAACAAACAAATTTATGAGGTTTACCATTTTTTAATAAATAACAATTAAAAAAAAACAAGTTTTTAATTTATTATTTATGTCGATTTTTTTTTTTTAATAAATAAAACAACAAAATCAAACACAAATTTCAAATGTCTAGAAAAACAAAATTTGCAAAAGACTGTGTTATATCTGAGTGTTAAGAAATATTGAAGCACAAGATAGATATTTAAAACTAGCCGTTATCTTCTCAATATCCAAAAAAACAACAAACTGAATAGCAGCTTGCTGGGTAACATCGTCAAAACTAGCTGAACTGTCATTGCTTTTAAGCATGTGTCCCTTAAATTTCATTTATAGGCAATGTACCTAACCTTCTTTGAAATAACCATGAGATTTATGGGTATCTGCAATAGAAATATTATAGGAACACCAAACAAAAATCAATACGTGCTGTTGTTGACAACCAAAAGAAAATAATAAGACTAATTGCTTTAGCCACCATAATAAAGACATGAAGAAGCTATAATAATAAAACATAAAGATTAACCCCAATGCATGTGAGTTTCATTACTTCCCAAACTCTTTGTCAAAGAACTGTAGATCTATAACTGCCTACCCACACAAAGTTTGGGAATGGAAATAAAAACTAGATAACCATAAAATTTCAGTTTATCAGCTTCCATGGACTGGCTTCTCCATTTTTGCCAATATATAGTTCTTTGCGCCTCGAACACGTCTCCTGTGATGCATGAATACGTACTGGACAAACTTACAAAGTACACATTTGCCCAAGTCTCTGGTTTCCTAATTGCTAGGCACTCCAAACATAGCCGATACATATTGTATGGCTCAGTGGATAACAACTCAGTATAATGACTATTGTGTCAAACCTATCCCAACATATCGGGATAATCAAATGGACTCAAAATTCACACTCCTCTCACAACCGGCGTTCCTTGGACATCTTCACAACCGGGGCGTTTCTGGGAATTGTGATCTCTTTGTTTTGAAGCTATACTCTATCGTAGGATCTGCCGTAGCTCAGACTCGGGCCGGGGGATTTGGGTAATAGCTTCTGGGAGCAGAACTCATTATAAGAAGATGCATTATCAATGCTAATAATAAAGATTGTATCTATAAAGACTACTTCACTAATGTCTACTCATATTCAACCCGAGTACACACCAACATACCGCACTACTTACTCGCTGCATACCTCGAAGTTTGGAACCCAACCCACGCTCCAACACTTGCTTTGTTCCCAACTCGGCTTTCCAACTTATCGCATGCTTAAAAAACTGACGACATCAATACAGGTGAAGTAGAGCTCCATTCTCAGGCCCGAATGTCCTTTTCGCCATCTCATCACCCATATTTCCGTCTCCCGTGTCGTCTAGCTGTGTGCGTTAACGCAATCGTTTTCGATCCGGGCTTTCCACTCCTTTCCACTCGCAAGATCCAGACAAGGGAGATTGGCTAAAATGCTTTGAATAGAATTCAACATTTCCTATATCCTTACTTATAACTAAATTCGTAGGCAAAGGGAGGATTTAGTTTGGAGATGAAAGGGTCAAATCTTCTTCACCCTGTCTGCTGCTAACAATAGATTGGTGAGATATAATGCATTAATGGAAAAAAATTTTATTCTTTGCCATCGGAGATCTCGCACTTGTTTTTGCTTAGGCGAGGTATAATCCATAAATCGTGCATGATTCTCAAAGCAAGATCTGCATGGCATGATCTGATTAATCGGTGCTATCTCTCTCCTACTTCGTGGATAAAGTTTGATTTTCCTTTATAATCAATTTTCTGTGATTTTTGCATTTTGTGTGCTTTCCGAGGGATCGCGATGATGGAGGGAGAGGAGGTGATCATGGCATAAGAAGGGGCGAAACTACTTAATACCTCGCTGCTTTGTTATATCTCACGTGGAACCGTTTCGCGGCAAACTGTTCTAGAACCATAAGTTGGAGCCAGCCGTGGAGGAAAAGAGGCCAGAAGTGGTCGCTGAGCCTATATAAGTTGTCGCTGACAGCATTGAATGCGACGCTGCAGTACTGAGGCCAAGGTGTGACACGGCTTGTAAAGCACGGGTCTTTGCGTTTTTTATTTTTTATTTTGATATTTTATTCATTTATATTTGCAGAATTGTTTCTTGTTTTGGTTATTTGTTTTTATTTTTGTTAATTGTTTTTTTTTTGTTATTTGTTTTGGATTTTGTCATTTTAAAAATTTTTTTACATTTATTTATCGTTTGTCGTTTTTTTTTTAAACTACAAGTTGTTTTTATTTGATGAAATTTTTATTTCAATCGTTTCATGTTTTAAGAGTCGAGAAATCCATAAAGGTGACTCTATCTCTTTCTTGCTTGGAAGCAAGCGTGAAAGGACAGCGCTGATGATCTTTTTCAAATTTAAGGAGTCAGATAAAGATCAAAATAGATCGCTGGAATGCTAGCAAGGTGGCCTGGGGCCAACCGTAACTCTAATATACACCTTGGTTTCAAAATGAAAGAGAAATCAAATCTGTTGACTTAATGACATGCAGAAATCTCCCGAATGTCGTAATCAGGTGAGTCACGATAGGCGGCACTCAAGCCTGCCTTATAAAGTGATAGAAACCTAGTGGGGTCTCCCTTTATATACACGTATGGCAATTTTAGAAAAACCGCATTTTAGTGCTGCTCAGCTAAGAGGCGAATCAAAGTTTACTAGGTTTAAAGACGCCGAAACAAGTCTCTAGCCTAGACCTCTAAATATTGCTAATGTTTAATGCGCCCAGTGTAAATTGAATAAATTAAATGTTTATCTTCAATTACGTTTAAGCAGTTTCACTAATGTCATCTGACACCTTATGTGCATATATGAGAAAAGAAACTTTTAATTTGATGAATGCTATCTACATGGAAGAGCTTCAAAAACATGCAACAAAACAACAACACTAAAACTTAAAATTTTCCAAACTATTTGATTTTCACCAATCCAAAAGTAATTCCAAGATTCAACTGACAAGTAGAATAATGCACAATCTATAAACTTTTTCAAAACCTAGTGAATTAATCTAGTAACAATTTCCTTTCAAATTATAAGAATGCACTCAATGCATTTTTCAGAGAACAGAATCTACTGACAAATGCTTTTAATGAAGGAGAATGCACCAGCCACCTTTAGCTTTCAATCATTAAAAATGTAATCTAAGTTCAATGATAAATTCTAAAATATTTTCCGAGCAATGTGATTCAATGCATTTAAACGAAAAAGAAAACTAGATGAAACTAAAAGAACGTAAATCTTCTTAATAAGATGAAGGCAAAGGGATGCAAAGACTAAGAATGCATCATGTTTTAAACATTTGTAACTAAATTCCTCAAAAGACAAAACACAAGAGGAATCTAAAGCATGAGATCAAACAAAATATCATCTTTATAATGCAAGCAATAATGGAAAGGAGACATTTCAACAATGAGCACTAATCTGGAAATTAAGGCCAGTTGAAAATACCCAAGGGAAAGACACACTGGTGAAGGATTTAGGGAAAAATTCCCACTTCACACACCGAAATTGGCACGACTTTATCATTGACAACCAGCGCCAACACGAAAATGAAAAACAAAGAATTTCTCCCAACCAAGACCAGACTCACCACTTCAAGCACCTAAGACCAAATGAACCACAATCTAGGTCAAAGAGACTATGCCAGACTGGACTGAAGAAGAAGCCCATCACTCAAATAATTAACAAACCACAGCAGACAACCACCAAACGAATGCAGAAGCAATCACAAAGTTGACTCAATGAGAAACCAAAACTCTATGAGGCTCGATGTGCACAATAGTACCCAGATGCCCTAGGGCTAGAATGAAAATCTATAGAAGAGGGAAATAACCAAAGGATGAAGGTCGCGGTCACTGCAAGGCTCCATAACACTGTGCAACAAGAAATGAAACCAAATCACATATCAAGCTCAAAAAGCTCGGGATCGTAGCAAACTTTGCACCACAAAGATTAAAAACAACACACAACTAGCGCCATGGACAGATTTTCAGGTTAAAATGACACCATTACTAATTGCAATTGTCAGCTATTAGCTACCAGCTAAGTTTTTATGAAAATAAAAAGAGAATCAAGAAGCGCACTAGTGATGACTAGACATGTCTTATGCAACTATTTCCAAAGATTTGGCTAGGCCTAAAAGATTATATAGAGAAACTTGACAGCACTTGTGATAGCTATGAGAAGTTCGAAATCTCCACATTTCAGTAGGTATATCTGCTATGGATTCTTTTATTTTATACAATGCCGAATGATCTTCCTACCGAAATGGGTTCGCACTGAAGTCATGAAACAAAACCATCATAAAATTGAAGAAATCTCCGAAACAAAGAAACATCGTATGATCGAAGAAATACCGAAAAACTAAAAGCAATCGCCTCCTGTCAAGAAACACGTTAAAACAATTGATGAAGATTATGAACATGAAATTTATGGCATTTAGAGTTTGATGGCTCTCAGAACAAACTAGGGGCAAAGGAGTCGGGATTTGGTTACATAATGTTGAAAATAATCACGCAGGGTCATGCTTATAGGTTGAATTAAATGCACCAACAACATGGCGTAGTACGAAGCTCTTTATTAGGGCTTAAACATGCCAAGTAGTTAGGAGCTATTAGGTATCAATCATAGGAGATCTAACCACTCTATTCAAACATTAATGGATAATGTCTAACAAAATATTTGAGACTCAAAACAATACAGATGGGCCAGGGAAATTCTCAACACATTTCTACAAGCCTAACTTGCCAAGATTCCCAGCAAACGCACCGTATGCCTGCTGGGCTACATACCTTGTCGTTAGTACATGTAAACACTTGACCCTAATCATCGTCAATGGATTAGGCATGTGCTCGTAATACTGCATAATCTCTCTGAATTGCAAGTATTTATGAATAATAATCAACTGTTAATTTTTTGACACTTCAGTATATTTTCAACTAATATAGATGAAGACAGACCATTGATGAATGATCATGAAAAGAACAAAAATAGAAATTTCGAGAGAAAATGCAATTAATATGCTGCATCCAACCACATTTACTCTAAAAAGACATGTAAAATTTGAAATCACATAATTTGATGAGACTATAGAAGATGCAGCCAGAAATCACGAATTTAAAAGATAATCAATTTCCCAAAGGATTAACTCCTTTCTTTGAAGATCTGCTTGATCAAACATATTCCCATTAGAATTAAAAATGGAACCTCATATACGATATGGAAGAATGCAACTTAGGAACACCCGTAACATCCCAAATAGTTTTAAGTTGTCCAAATCTCTTCCAGATCAAAGGCTAAACATGTTGAACTATTAAAAGAATTTCTTTGATGTTTTTAAGTTCCCTGAGTTATGAAGACCTCAAATCTTATGATGATTCATCATTCAACACACATACCTTTCAAACTGACCAAACTCTTTTAAACAAAGCTAGAGAATAACCCTGCTTATTACCCTCAATTGAAAAGCAAATCAAAAAGATGTTTGAAGCTGTGATTATAGCTCCCATCGTATTCTCTTAATGGGTTTCTAACTCGGGTACCAACAAGAAAGAAGATAAGAGAATTAGACTGTGTAAGCTCACTAAGAATGGAATAAAGTTTCTTAAAAGAGCAACTGACCTCTAAAATGGACCACATTCTCTGTAAAGGGTAGACTGAGAATATCACTACCGGATGGATTGTGGTACAACCTGTGATATTTCCGGTTCATCCCGATGATCGGATAAACAAAGATTTTTACCACACCCATGGGGTATGCTGGGCCATGTCAAGATGCCATTTGGCTCAAGAATGCAGAGCTACATTTCAAAGAGCAATGGATATTATTGCTTTTTATAAAGAGATACATGATTTTCTCGGTTATTTATTTAGATGATTTGACTATCTTTTCTAAAATATCAAGAACATTTAGATCATCTAAGGCAAGTATTTATCAAGTGAAGATATGGAAATTTCTTTAAACCCTAAGAAGTCATTGTTTAGTTTGGAAGAAGGAAAGCTCTTAGGGCACATTATTTCTAAAGATGGTACAGATTGATCCGTAAAGAATTCAAGCAATTTTTCAAGACTCCACCGTGTAACATAAAGAGTCGCAAGCATTCATAGGAAAAATTAATTTCTTGAGAAGGATTTATTTTAGTTTAGCAGAGTTACTAGATTACCGACTAAATATGTTGAGGAAGATTCAAGCATTTGATCGGACCGCAGAAGCCAAACAATCATTCGAGGAAATTAAATGGCTTTAACAAGGAGCACCTACTTCTCGAATTACCCTAAATTTGATAGAGACTTTTATTATTTTTCATTTGCTTCGAACACATCGTTGCACTGCTTTACTTCAAAAAGATGACCAAGGGTGTGGGAAAACTCAATAGCATTTTTTAGTAAAGCACCGAGGGATGCATCTCTAAAATACAATAATATGGAAAATGTGCTTTTGCATCGTAAAAGCAATCAAGATTTTGTGAGTTTTTATATTATATTCTCATGTGATAGTTTATGCCTAATGCGCAGTTAAAGATATTTTTGACTCAAGATGGCATTGAAGGTAAACTGAGGTAAGTGGATAGCTACCATTTTTAGAATATGGATATTGAGATGGCCAACAAAATCATAAAAGGCCAAGGTTTAGTACAACTCATGACAAACCAATTGCCAAGCCTAGACATCAATGAACTGGATAATCTGAGTGTGAGATGGCGACTGCATCGCTCAAGCTTTAGATTCACCTGGTAATATCATATAATTCGTTTTATTAAATTTGTGCTCCTCCGTAGCGCTGTCCAACCAAAAGAAGATTTTTAAAAATGACATCTTTGAAATATTGCATTTAGATAATACTTTATTTTGGAAAACTGTGAATAACTTGCTAATTTGTCTCTACATAGTTTCAAAGTGCTTAATGGCTCTAAGTGTGATTGTGGAGGACATCTTACTGAAATCCCAGACAAAGATCTTGGCATTGATTTACTCAACATTATTTTCTGGATGTTAAGAAATTTGTAACAAGTTGTCACAAGTGTCGATATTTGAGGGTAAAAGAAAGTTGTTACCTCTCAGCTTTAAACCCGCTTTCTAAGGTAATACTTTTCAACAATGGGGATTAGATTTTTATTGGAGAAATTCACCCCTTCTCAGTGGCAACATATGGATTTTAACTGCTACACTATTTCACCAAATGGATTAAGCATCCCATGTAGACACTCCAATGATTCTCAGAATCATAGGTTTCTAAACCAACATACTTTCAAGATTTGAATGTCTGTGAAAGATTATAACGCATAATGCCGTTGCATTTAAATCAAGAAAATGATTAGTTTCGCCATAAATATCATATTACTTTAGGGCCATTCAACAGCCTATTACCCCTGTAATGGACTAGCAACTTAATAAAAGCCTACTAATGATTTACCCAAAAAGATAGAAGAAACAAAAAGAATTGAAACAAGAATTGACCAATGCATTATGGGCAGTATTTAGACTTACAACTAAGTAGCATTGGGACTCATCTCATATGAATTGGTTTATGGCATTGAAGCAAGGTTCCCATCATCTTTATGGACCTATGTTACAAATACTTCAGGAGGCTCAAGTGGAGCCAAATGACATTCAAAGAAGAATTAATCAAACAATCCCCCCGCAACAAAACCAGAGAAGAGGTATATACCAAAGATCACAAGTCTTGACAGAAAAGTAAAGAAAATGTTTGATAAAAGGACTAAAGCAGAGGATTTTCAATTAGGAGACAAGTCCAAGATGATTCTAGAAGAGAAGAAAAAGGGAAACATGGAAAGTTTGATTTCTCAGGAAAGGGCCTTATATCATTCATGCCTCATAGGAAACAACACTTACTTTGAAAGAGTTGACAATTCAAGTTGAAGAAGGACCAAGCCAATGGTCAATGCCCAAGCATTTTTTGTTTTTGATCCAATTTACTAGAGTGTTTTAATGTTTCTAACTTGTACATAATATATTATTTTTTGTTTGTTTTGTTTTTGTTAATGCGTTTTGATCGATGGTGACTTCTTGAAATCAAGCCCGAAGTGAAGGCCCTAAGTTCCAAAGTCACTATCATACATGCAAATAAAGCTACCAAGAAGGAAGATTTCATACTTTCGCAAAGACATTTTAGTATCCACTATTGCTCTTGACTTTCCACAAGGAAAAGCCATCCCCAAGGGAGCCGCAGTAGACTCTATACTGTTAGGTTTCATCTTTCACATTGGTTCTGAGGAATTATGGAATATGTTCAAACCTTCTTACTGAGCAAAGGTGTTCCATATTCTTAAACCAAAAAATCAAAAAGTTAAAAAATGTAAAGAGGGTATACCCTAAAAGAAAGATCAAGGGTAAAAAGAATAAAATGGTCAAAAAAGAAAGAATGAAACCCCTACAAAAATAGACTAAGAAAGTGTGCAAATCCAAAATGCCAATGCTATTCTATTTTTGTAATAAATCAATCGTGTGCAGCCTTGTCAAACCTTTGCCACAATTCACAATGTTTCAAACCTGCTTTAAACTTGGCTTACTTCATATTTCAATTTCATGTTATAGATTAGAGAATAAATATCTAGCTAAACAATTTAATCTCGTGCATAAGAACAGTAGAGGAATAAAAGGTGCTCAACAGCTTAATCCGAGCCCTTGGATGTAATAAGGTGAAAATAGATAGATTTATCATGTAAAAAGAAAGATTGAAAAAGGTTTGCAAGTCTAAATGCACCCTAATAAGAAGAGAAAATGGTAGTGTTAAGTAGATAGGGTAGGGGATGGCACAAAGTGTTATCTCGATGAATGATGTCAAGCATGTTTGATCCGCTCTCATCATACCGGCGAGAAATACAATGGAAAATCATTGCAAGCAAGTCAAAAATCATTAACCTCCTACTATTTTCCCCCTCTTAAAGGTTTTACTATTTCCCCCCAAAAGTACTAAGGTGTTTGGAAATCCCAAAAGTGGCCCAAGGCATTTCCTTGACTTCTGGAGGGACCGACCGGCCTAATGATCAAAAAGACCTAAGTACTTGCATAATCCATCATTATAATTCTTCAGATTCTTTTAACTTTGTCCTAAGTAAAATCCTATTTTGCTTAGGAAACTCATGCAAAATTCCATAAAAATCCCTCAAGATAACTTTCATATTCTAAGTTTAAGTGTTGAAGATAAGATATTGCAATTTACTCGTAAGTTATCACTTTCTTAGATGTGCAAAAATATTTTGAGTTTCTTGTCCTTTGCCATATTAACATTTAACTCTATTATATTAAACTTAGTCAAATATCTCATCCAAGTATATAAATCCTTTATATATACCCCAAACCCCTTTATTATAATGTTTTTACCAAAGTATTATATCCCACATTGAAAATAAAACCCCGCTTTATAAACCCTTGGTGAAATATATCTTTATAATATAAATCCCGCCTCCCCTATGGTGAATTAAATTGTATTTAATCATCATCATATAATAAAAAATATATATATAAAACTTTAAACATACAATACGTATGTTTAATACCAAAAAACATCAATAAAACTTGTGAGTATTTTGCCACCGCATCCACCAGACAAGACCATCTTAAGCTGACTCACAACAACTCTTCTTTTTTGAATATGATGATTTAGTTCATCTGACTAATGACATTTCTATCGCCAACAATATCTCCTGGAACATGAAAACATTTATAAAGGCGAAAAGTCCTAATGGGCCCACATGAAATCCTCGCCTATCTTCCTGACGTCACTACTGCTGGGATCAAACTCTTCTCATGGATCAACTTACAAACAGATCCTTCCGTCGTGTCATCCTTAGAAGTGAATCATGGGATGGTATTAAGAGTCAAACATCTGCACGGCAGAAACCTCAGAACGCCGCCTCTCCTGCGAAATCATATCAATTAAAAGCGTAAGTGAGTACGACTACCGCTACCGCCACCGTCATTGATGTCACCTCAAGATACGATGACGCATGATTAATTTAAAAACAAAAATACCTTTAACTATGAAGAAAGCCATTTTTTCAGTATTTTTCAAATATTTCATTATCCTGAAGTTTAACAGAGTTCCCGCCGCAATTTTTACCAATTAATCTAATTAATTTTTTCCAAGATCCCACTGGCGCCTCTCTGGCTGGGGACACGCGCCCGCCATTGCCTGTTATCAGAGAGAACGTTTCGTTCTAAATAAAGATACCCTTTAGTTCAATGACGTGGAATCCAGCTTCTCTTTGTTGGCTTAAAAGTAAGTTAAAATCACCACCAGTACCTTCAGAGATTTAAACTCGTGAATGTCTTCTGGAACCAATTGTTCCAATTTCTCTCCATTTGTAAATCCGTCATCAAGAAAAACAAAAAACCTCCATTTTGAATCCACAAGAACCAAAATGGAGGTCCTGCCACTTCTAAATATCACTCATTAATGTTCTCACCATGATTTGACTATTTACCCCTTATGATGAAAGATTTCCAAAACAAAAGACCCTGATGATGAGTCTCGTTGAGTTTATGTCGCCGTAGAGATCTAACACTAAATGTGTAAGATCTCATAGGTTGGAACCAACTCTGGACAGCCCATCTTTTCCGCCCTCATTTTCCCGGAATCATCATTAATGTCATAAACCATGATCCCAAGACAGAGAGGATGTATTAGCTCTCGATCAGTGTACCGTTTCATCACGTTCAAAGTAGAAAATAGCAGCAACTTTGTTTTATCAAGAATTTAGCACCATTATCCATGTATGATTAATATGAAACTGCACAATTAACTTCCAGGCTGCAAATCCTATGCTGTCGTATTTATGCACCTACATCAGCCAAAAGGCTCCCTATGGCTTTTACTAGTTTCAATACATTGGGTCAGTTGTAAACATAATATCCTGTCTATATTCAACACCACAATATGTGACAATGAGGATGAATCTTGGCTGGTTATCCATTTTTACCCTCAAGGCCTTGAGATTAAATATGATTATGCTTCCTTCAATGCTAAACAAGATCCATGATCAATTTTGCATAGATAATAAAAAAGTTTTAAGTACTCTCCTCAAAGACTATCATCTCCATGATCTATTATCACTCTTATTAGGTTTTCCTTTCCCTGTCAAACTTGATGCTATGGTAATCCTGTGTCTCACATTTTTTGGTCCCCCATCATTCAATTTTCTTCTCATTCTCCTTACTCCTATTCAGATCACTGACTACTTTGTACATCTCACATAACTTTGTTGCACAGAATTTTCCCTGTAATTTCAATACCTAAAATTAGAAGACCTTGCACTGTCAAAGAGTTATGTTGGGGATTTGGTACTTGTACTAAAACCATACAAATTACTTCAGATTATGGATGTGTAATTGATTTATCTCAGTTTACCTGCAAGATATAAAATTAATGAGAATTTTGTCTTAATACTTTTAGTAGCAGAAGAACAATCTAGATGTGATCCATTTTCAAACAATGTAAAGAAGGAAAGCTCTGTGTTAAGGACTGAAAGCTAATTAGGTCCTTTTCTATCTGCACTCCTGGTGTAAGTCAGAGGAGAAGTGGAATCCAATAGAGAAAAAGTTCCACATTTTCCATAAATCTTTATGACCTTTGGTTTATTAGAAAAGAGATTAAAGAACAAGTCATCTTACACCAAGATTCTGATTTATATCAAGATGCAAATCAAGATGAATGGTTGTGTGAAACACTTAAGAAGAGGGAAAGTGGAGCTTACAACCAATAATAAATTAAGTGAAAGATGTTGAAAAGAACTTTGACCTAGAAATCAGATGATCAAATGCAGCATCTATTGGCAACATCTTCACATCACTTCACAAGCAAGTATTACAGAAGATAGCCCATCAGAGTAGCAGAACCTATAGAAGGAAAGAACTCAGAGTTCAGTCATTGAAATCCTTATTGCTATAAAACTAATAGAGTTCAAAAGCAACCAACCATCTCTGCTTCTCCCACACCAAGCATTAACATCCGTTCTAAATGCAAACTAATAATGCAGAAATAGGGAAGAAAAGGCTGAAGCTCCAGACACGGCTTTCTAAGGTGGGCCTGCTGTGTTATCAAGCTAAAACACAAATCATCCACCTGTGACAGAAATTATAGATGAAGACGTCTATGATGGTAGAAGAGGTCACAAGAAACAGCACGTTAAGTGAAACAAATATAAGCTGCAGGAGACAAAAAGCAATTAAGACCCAGGTATCCTTTCAGACCACCAAAGACGACACCGGAGATATCAAAAGAACCTTCATTAATATTAAACAAAGAATGATCCCATTGAATGAAGGGATATGATCAGAAAGATGAAGATGGCTCCTCACAATCAAGAAAGGCTAATGTCAAAGATTTTGATCTGGCTAAGGAAAATGTTGACGAGCTTTCACTGTAGTTAGCAGGTGCTAAAGCCAACTTCCGCCAGTTACATTGAGATCGACTAAATTTTAAAGTTTAGCAAAGGAGGTTCAACCGATCTAAGGAGCTTTCATATTAGACAACAGTGGAAATGGTTATTTATTTCACTAACAAAGCGAAAAGTATGCTTTAATCGCTAAAGATTCTTGAATAACACCATATCAGACAATTGGAAAAATTTGAGAAGGCCTTCCTCAGCTGTTAAGGACAATAGAATAAAGTCTCTAGAAGAGATAATTCATTATTTGGGTCACAACCCAAAGACATTAGTTACATATGGGCTGGGTAAGAAAGATGATATAGCTCACCAGAATAACAAACTCACCAGCTTATGGCACCTCAAATTCTGCAGTTATAAAGCAATGGCCAGAAGAGCCTCAGAGTTGTCTTGAACATAACCCAGTTTAACAATGAAATGAGAAGGAATTGAAAAAAGCATCATATAACGAGAAAGACCAAGCAAAATTTCAACAATGTACTACAACCATGTAGAAAGAGGAACAACCATCTCAAAAAACTTTTCTCAATTTAAATTATGAGTGACTTAATAAAATGAAGGAGAGCTTGCAGAAGGGGGCCAGGGTCACACAACCTACAAGAACAAAATTGCAATTAACAAAATTCGAGGAAAAATATGATATTATTCAAAAGAGTAAATGGTTTACAACACGCATAGAGATAAGAAGATTGAAAAATTGGTTGAGGCCTTTAAAGATCTTTTGAAAGCCCTAAAGGAAATAAATGACATTCTTTGGAACATCACAGAGTTAATAAAGGTCACAGGCCTCTATCTCAAGCCATCTTGAGCAAAATATTAGTGAAATAGTTCAAGAAGAAGAACAGAAACCAAAATAATTTGAGAGGCAGTCTGATATGCCAACTAGTTTATTCAATTTTGAAACTTTTGCAATCAAGAAACAGCTTGCATTATTAGAATTACATGATGTGACAAAGGCTTTGAAGCAAAGAGAGTTTTCAATTAAGGAGACTTTTCACAAAATTTAGAAAGAGCATGACATTTATGACACTAACAATTCTCTGTATGAGAAATTTCAAGCTTCTCTGCTGGATAGTGGCTGTTACAGTCCCATGCCTCATAAGACTTAAATAGTGACTTGAAACTATGAGAAGAGAATACAGTCTATATGCTGTGTAATACACCAGTAGGTTCTACTAGTCAATGGAATCATATTACCAACTGCAAAGCATTTATGATAGTGAGGAATTTATTTCATCTCGAGCATGAAATAAAGTATCTATTTCCGAATGATCCCACTTTTTATAAACTTACCGAAGCGATTGAAATCAAGAAAGTCAGAAGAAACTATGACAACATGATCAATGGTAAGAAATGTCAGAGACTCAGAAAAGTTGCTTTCAGATGAGAATTTATCTTTACTATCAAGTAAAATGGTAAAAACAGAAAAACAGTATGAAAGAGTATCAGCTGAAAAGGTTAAAGAGTATCCTGTGAAGAATAAAGAGTAAGCCAACAAGCCAAAGAAGCATTTAAAGACAAAGACATAGCCTTATTTTAGCACCTACTCTCAAAGACATCCACTGAAAAGGAACAACACATCACACACATTATTTTATCCAACAGACCTGCTTTGTCTCTCATTGTTTGTAAAGGATGGCTAAGTCACCTAGATTGCTGGCTAAGTTAGTAAGCATCGTTTTAGATTATTTTGTGTATAAATAAACCCTCAAAAGAGTGTTGAGGGTGATTTTATTACTCTCACTAAACATTGTGGAGATTTTCTAATAAAAGTTTTGAGAAATTTACTTCTGTGTGGTTTAGCTGATTATATTCTCACTCCTGTGCCACCTCAGACTCTTGTCACAGATCTCATGTGTTGCTGGGACTACAACACATGTTTTAAATCTTCTGGTCCAAATTTTGCTATTGTTTATAATGTACTCACTGATATCCCATTTCAATAACTTGACATAAGAATAAAGTTCAGACTTTGGCTTAATTTCTGTACTGCTTTAAAATGCATTATTCTAATGTTTTCTTCTAAATTAGTTATATGCACAATTGTGCCTCGCTTCATGACTTAATAATTCACATTATTATAACAAAGAATCCTTCTATTGCCTTTGCTTATTGTCATTTTCTTCTTTCTGGATAAGAAAGATTCTAGTCGCTTTCATCCTTCAGACTCCATCCCACCACTTTACCTCTTAAGGGATTGTCTCCTCCTGCCCAGCCATCTCTGCCTCAACACCATCCCAGGTTTATATTAGAACCAAGAAATCCATCCTTGACTCCATAGCCTAATGGACCCCTCAGTAAGCTCTCTTCACCTTGCTCCTTAGTTTGTGGATTCCACCATTTTCTCACAAAACAAACTCTGAATCTATAAATTAGCCTAAAACCTTCCAAGAACAAAGATAATGGCAAAGAGAGAAAGCCCCCTCTCGACGCAGATTGGCTAGATCTCCAGATCTAAAAGGTTGGTTTGTGGTTACCTCTGTGTATACTTTCCACACAACTTCTAGGAAAACCGAGTGATAACATAGTGGCGACCATAATGGGACCTGAACTATTGTAACTGTTAGTGATTAAAATATAAGCTATAGACAGTCCAAGATCAGCCACAGTAGGCTTTGAAATTGCTTTTGCTCCGCAAATGCAAAAGTAAATAAAAGTCGTTTTCGCTCATCTCCTGATTAGCTTATATAATCGAACCTTAGTTTCAAAAAATTTCAATCGTACTCTCTAGTTTAAACAGACTATAGGCACCTTAATCATACATCATTATTTCCTTAAAGAATTTTATAGAAGTTGTATTTAGTTTTCAATTAAAATCCAAAAATCCAAACACATAGTCTAAGAAACGGCTTCTGTGAAAAGGATTCGACATACTAGGTCAAACCCCAATTCCAATCCACCACCAATATTTGAAAATCCTAATCCGATTCCTGTGATCTTAGACAAGGAAGTCAAGAAAGTTCAAAAGAGGAAGTCAAGAAAGCACAGGAAGTTCTAGACCAATTTTCAAGATCTGCATCTGTCCCAGAAAATTATTTATATTGATGTATGTTCCTTTGATGCACGATTGAAACATCTTTGTTTGTGAATTTTTCGAGACTCGAATTATCTAGATTAGTTCCGTATCCTTGTTTAGAGATTGCACAGATTTGTTTTCACATCATCTTGACAAGAGAATTGCATAACTCTATTCGGCCTGAGAAAACTCTTTGAAGAAAGCTCAAACATTTCCTGATTGACTAAGCATCTCCAAGCTCGGGCCATTTTCTCAAACTTTTCAAACACCTGTTAGACCTCCATCTCCTATAATCATTTATTCATCCAATTTTATCCTCCTGTATTGGCACCGAGTGCCCTTTACAAAGCACAAATGCAACCCCTCTGCAAATTTTTTACTGTGACTACCAGCAAGATCACACCTTTTGGACATCAAAATTGCCATACCAACAACACACCAAAAGGATGATCGATTACTTTGAGTTTTATGAGATAGATACCGATAATATCCGTATGAGAATTTTCGTACGTAGTCTTACATCGAGAAGTTAGAACTTGGTTTAGGGCTTTAACCCAACGCATTGGGTTGATTGAAGCTTTATATAGGGCATTCTTGAACATGGGAAAAGAAGGATCCTCTCCGTATCCTATCGACTTGGAAAATTAAGAAGAAGACCAAACGAGATCAGAGCAAGATTACATCATAAGATTCAATTAATCATATAATGCAAATTAAAAACCTAAGACCCCCACCTAACAACGTGTTGGTTAAATTTCCAGATGGTTTTGACTCGATATAGCTTATTCCTCAGTGGAAAGAGCTCCGCAAACACTAGAGGAAATGCAAAGCATAGTGGTGAGTGTAGAAGCAAATTGATAAAAATGCCGCAGCTTAGGCGTAGAGAAGAATGCCTATGACAGAACCTTCAAATTTTTGAAAAGAAGCCGGATGTAATCATTAAAGGTATGGAAAGATTAGAGACAGTGGAAACCATTGAAAGAGTCTTCATCGACAATCGAATGTTGCAAGAAACCCGAACTTTAGAGAAATCCGAATCGTAATAGGGAAGAATGTTCGATCGTAATGAAGCCACCTTCAAGAAAACTTTGTTGAAGGTTCAACCTTCCAAGAACCACAGACAGAAATAAACAATAACCGATGACAAAAATGAACCAAGTCTTCCTATCTCAGATGATCAAGAGAATCATATCCTTGAAACATTCCAAACCTATTCAGGGTGAGACTTTTTTGATTTCAAAGAAGGCTATGACACAAGAATCTACGAGGTTCATAAACAAGACAACTTGAGAAGTAGACGGATAGATGTACCAGAGAATAGCAAACATAAAACCACAAAACAAAATGTTAAAGGTAAAATGTCAGCCTCAGATAAAACAGTCTCCAAATACAATCGTCTAAGATAACTCCCAATTCTTCAAACTAATAATTGAGGATGTCTCTCGACAACCAACCAATCAACAAACAATAATCCAAGACATCTCCTCATATAGGAAATGTAGAAGAAACAAAAGAGAAGTTAGTCCCAAACATCTTCAAACAAAACGCCATTCATGAAAAAGAGAAAACATTGAAGACCCAAAAACAGAGAAAACCCAATCAGGTAAAACAATAAAACTCACCGTAAAACCCTTCAATTTGAGGTCAAAGTAGTAAACTGAAGATAGTTGTTCCTTTATCGAATTGGCTAAACATGATGTCTATAGGAGTCGTGATTTCAAGTCCCTAAACATTAACATTACCGGGATTGGATGATTCAGAACATTCTGATGATCAACAACGAAACTTCTTTACCCCGAGGTTAATGGTAGCGTAAAGTGGGAGGAACTCCTCCATTTTATGTAAGCTCGAATAAATATACGTATTACTCCATAATGCAATGCTGATTCCGGAGCATCTCACAACTCTTATGCCAAAAGCAAAGAATATGGAAAGATTGGAATCTAGATATTACTGCACCGTACAAAGACTTGTTTTCATTCGATCTTACTGTGTAAAATGTTTAGGTTTACTAAAGATCTCGTGTGTCACTTGGTTCAACACCTGCTAAGTCTCTGTTTAATGGATATAGTAGTTGCCGATATTTCACCAATATGGTATGTTATTGTCTAGATCTTGGGGTGCTAAACTTGGAGGGTCTATTCAACTAGACATGTCTTATGCAACTATTTCAAGATTTGGGTCACCAAAAGATTATATAGAGAAACCTGATAGCACTAGTGAGTAGCCGTGAGAAGCCCGAAAACTTCCCGTTTACCTGTACATCTCCCGACATGGATTATTTTATTTTATACAATGTCGAGTCGATCTTCCTACCGAAATAGAAGCTCCGTAATTGGAAGTCATAAACAAAACCATCATAAAATTAAAGAAATATCTCGAAACAAAGAAAACATCGATGATCAAGAAATACCCGAAAAACTAAACAACTAGCTCCCTGCCAAGAAACACGTTAAAAACAATTGATGAAGATTATGAACATGAAATTTTATGGCATTTATGAGTTTCATGGCTCTGTAAACAAACTAGGGGCAGGAGCCGGGATTTGGTTACATAATGTTGAAAATAATCATGGAGGGTCATGCTTATAGGTTGAATTCCTCACACTGCACCAACAACAGACAAGAGTGAGTACGAAGCTTCTTTATTAGGGCTTAAACATACAAGCAATAGGGAGTTAAGAAAATAATCATGGGAGATTCTAACTAATTATTCAACAAGATTAATGAGAATGTCTAAAAAAGATTGAGACTAAATAATATATAGAGACAGCTGTGGAAATTCTCAACACATTTCTACAAGCTCAACTTGCCAAGATTAAGGTGAAACAAAATCGTGATGCCCATTAGCTATAGCAATGTTTGCTAGTACATGCAAGTTACTTTGGACCCCAACTACCGCCAAACTCGAGATTAGCAATGTGCCCCGGCAATACCACAATCTTTCGAATTGGAAAGTATTTGCTAATAATAACTCAATCAATAATTTTTTGACACTTCGTGATGAGTTTTCTAACCGTAATATAGATGAAGACAGAAACGATTGGACAAATTGATCAAGAAAAGAACAAAAATAGAAAATTTTGAGAGAAAATGCAATCATGAGTGTTTCATCCAACCACATTTACCAAAAGACATGCAAAATTTGGAACACATGAATTGATGAGATCACAAGACAGAAAGTCACAAATCATCAATTTAAAGATATTCATCAACAAAGGATTAACTCCTTGGAAGATCTGGTTGACTTCAAATGATATTCCATTTAGAGCAAAAATGGAACCTCAAGTAATGATATGGAAGAATGCAACTGAGGAACACGGTAACATCCCAAAATAGTCAAGTTGTCCAAATCTCTCCCAAAAGATCAAAAGGTTAAATATGTTGAACTATTAAAAGAATTTTGATGTTTTTTCCCAAGTTATGAAGACCTCAAATCTTATGATACATCCATCATTCAACACACCATACCTTTGAAACTCCACTGTAAACCTTTAAACAAAAGCTAGAGAATAAATCCTGCTTTATTACCCTCAATTGAAAAGGAAATCAAAAGATGTTTGAAGTTGGTGGATTATAGCTCCTATCGCATTTCAATGGGCTCTAACCCGGTACCAACAAGAGAAGACAGAGAAATTAGACCGTGTGTCGACTTAAGAAATTTGAATAAAAGTTTTTTAAGACAACTATATCCTCTTCAAAAATGGACCACATTCTCAGAAGGGTAGTAGGATGAGAATATCACTACTCGATGGATTTTCGTGGTACAACTGATCAAGTTCATCCCGATGATCAGATAAAACAACATTTACCACACCATGGGGTACGTTTAAATATGTCAGATGTTATTTGGGCTCAAGAATGGTGGAGCTACATTTCAAAGAGCAATGGATATTGCTTTTGCTAAAGAGATACATGATTTTCTAAGTTATTTACTAGATGATTTGACCTGCCTTTTCAAAACAGATCAAGAACATTTAGATCATCTAAGGCAAGTATTTATCAAGTGCAAGATATGGAATTCCTTTAAACCCTAAGAAGTCATTGTTTGGTTTGGAAGGAAAGCCTTAGGCACATTATTTCTAAAGATGGCATTAGGATTGATCCAGAAAAAGAATTCAAGCAATTTTTCAAATACCCCACCCCTTAAACATAAAAGAGTTGCAAGTGATCTAGGAAAAATTAATTTCTGAGAAGATTTATTTCTAGTTTAGCAAGTATTACTTAGATTACCGACTAACATGTTGAGGAAAGATTCATATCGACTGACCGTAGAAGCCAAACAATCATTCGAGGAAATTAAAATGGCTTTAACAAGGACAATGTACTTGATCAAATTAAATTTGATAGAGACTTTATTATTTTTTTCATTTATTTGTCATACTGCGAAAAATGCTTTGCATTTCAAAAAGATGACCAGGCAGGGAAAAGCCAATAGCATTTTTTAGCAGTGCCAATCGAGGATGCATCTCTAAAATACAATATTATGGAAATGTGCTTTTGCATTGGTAAAGCAATCAAATATTTTTAGAGTTTATGAGAAGAGAGCTCATGATATGTGCTTATGTGCCTAATGCAGATAAATATATTTTGACCAAGATGGCATTGAAGGTAAACGCAGGTAAGTGGATAGCAACATTTGAAATGCGATATTGAGATTAAGCCACCGAAACTGATAGGCTAAGGTTTAGCACAACTCAAGACAGAATCCACTGCTGCTTCTAGAATATCAATGAACTGATAATGAGCGTGAGATGGCTTAATTTTAATTTAGTTTTCTTAGATTCACCCCGTACATCGATATACCATGTTTTATTAAACCTCGCAGTGCCTCCAGAGTTGTCCGTGAACTAAAAGAAGATTTTGAAAAATGACATCTTTGAAATATTGTATTTAGGATAACACTTTATTTTGAAAAATCATGAAGGAATCTTTGTTTGAATCTGCCTCTTAAAAGATGAAGTCGATAAAGTGCTTAATGAATTTCATGGATTGTGGAGGACATCTTTAATGGAAATCCATCATAGATAAAGATCTTAAGGGTCGGCTTTTACCGCCAACATTATTTTCTCATGTTAAGAAATTTGTAACAAGTTGTTTACAAGTGTCGATATTTGAGGGTAAAGGAAAGATACTCCGCTTTAAACCAAACACAGAAGACCTTTTCAACAATGTGGATTAGATTTATTGGAGAAATTCACCCCTTCCTCAAAGTAAGTAACATAGATGGATTTTAACCGCTACAGACTATTTCACCAAATGGATTGAAGCATCCATGGAGACAAATTCAATGATTCTCAGACCATAGGTTTCTAGAAACCAGTATACTCTTCGGGAAAGATTAATGTTCAGAAAGATTATAATATGGAGCAATGTCACAACATTTAAATCAAAAGAAAATGATTAGTTTCTCATAAATATCATATTACTTTAGGCCATTCAATGTACTTATTACCCCCGTGGTAATGGACTACAAAGACCTTCTCTAATAAAAGCCTTATCAATATCATCAAAAAGAAAGAAGAAAACAAAAAGAATTGGCACAAGAAATCACCAATGCATTATGGCAGACGTGACTTACAACTAAGAAATCCACAATTAACCATATGAATTGGTTTATGGCATTGAAGCAAGGTTCCCATCATCTTTAGGAATTCCTCGTTATGAAATTACTTCAGGAGGCTCAAGTGGAGCCAAATGATATCGCAAGAATTAATCAAACAATCCACCGCAACAAACCAGAAGAGGTATACCAAAGATCACAAAGTCTACAGAAAGCTAAAGAAAATGTTTGATAAAAGGACTAAAGCAGGATTTTCAATTAGGCAGATAAGGTCCTAAGATAGATCAGAAGAGAAGAAAAAGGGAAACATGGAAAGTTTGATTTCTCAGGAAAGGGCCTTATATCATTCATGCCTGCAGGGAAACAACACTTACTTTTTGAAAGAGTTGGACAATTCAGAAAGAAGAAGGACTACCAATGGTCGAATGTCACATTATTTTGATCCAATTTACTAGAGAGGCTGAATGTTTCTAACTTGAAGATAATATATTATTTTTTGTTTGTTTTGTTTTGTTAATGAAGTGATTGATGGTACTTGAAATTGAAGCCCGGAAGGAAGGCCCCAAGTTCCAAAAAGTTTCATTTATCATATAAAATAAAGCTACCGTAAGAAGGAAGATTTATACTTTCGCTTGAAGACATTTTAGGCATCTCGACTTTATCGTTTCGACTTTCCAAGGTGTCATCCCCAAGTGGAGCGTGTTAGCCTCCTATACCAATAGGTTTCATCTTTCATGATTGTCTTGATTAAACCATGGAATATGTTCAAACCTTCTTTCTTGAGCAAAGGTGTTCCATATTCAGAAAAAACCAAAAAATCAAAAAAATTAAAAATGTAAAGAGGGTATACCCTAAAAGAAAGATCAAAGGGTAAAAAGAATAAAATGGTCAAAAAAGTGAAAGAAATGAATCCCAAGCAAAAAATAGACCAAGGAAAGTGTGCAAATCCAAATGCCACTACTATTTCATTTTTGTAAATAAGTGATTGTGTGTAGCTTGTTAAATTTTGCCACAATTCATGAATAAGTCAAAATGTTTAAACTTGACTTAGTCATATTTCAATTTCATGTTGTAGATTAGAGAATAAATATCTAGCCAAACAGTTTAATCTTGGCAGATAAGTAGATAGGTAGAGTTAATAAAAGGTGCTCAACAGTTTAATCTGAGCCCTTGGATGCAATAAGTGTAGAATTAGATAGATTTGCCTTTTAAAAGAAAAGAAGATTGAAAAGGGTTTGCAAGTCTAAATGCACCCTAATAAAGAAGAGAAAATGGTAGTAGTAGATAGGGTAGGTAGATGGTGTTACAAAGTTTTATCTGATGAATGATGCTGCTACATGTTTTTGATCCTTTACTTTCATCACAAATACTGAAGCAGGAAATACACTGGAAAATCGCAGCAGGCAAAGTTAAAATCATTAACTTCCCACATTACTTTTTCCCTAAGATCTTTACTAATTTCCCCCAAAATACTAAGGTATTTGGAGATCAAAGGGGCTCAAGGCATTTCCTTGACTTTTGGAGGGACCGGACCCTCGGCCTAATGATCAAAAAGACCTAAGTACTTGAGATAATTCATCATTATAATCATTCACCTTTAACATTGTCCTAAGTAAAATCCTATTTTACTTAGGAAAATCATGCAAAATTCCATAAAAATCCCTCAAAATAACTTACTATTCTAAGTTCAAGTGTTGAAGATGAGATATTGCAAATTACTTCAAAAATTATCACTTTCTTAGATGTGCAAAGTGTTTTGAGTTCCCTTGTCCCTTGGTCATATTAATGTTTAACTCTATTTACTAAATCCCTAGTCAAATGCCCTATCCTAAGTAAATAACTCCTTTTCTATAAATAACCCAAAAAACCCCTCTATCATAAAGTTTAACCAAAGTATTTTATATCCCCGCGCATTTAAAATAAAAACCCATTATAAGCCCTTTGGTTAAAATTATCATTATGTTATAATCCCGCCCTTATGGTAATTAAATAATATTTGTTTGTTACCATATAATAAAAAACATATATACAAAAACTTTAAACATGCGATATGTATGTTTAAAATGCAAAAATATGAATAAAACTTCGGAGAAATCTTGCGCCACCGTGGATTGTCCACATGGCATTCCATTTCACCAAACCCCGCCGCAACTCCTTTTATTACGCACACGGGATTAATTAGTCATCAGGACTAATTAATAACCTTTTCCGCCTATTGAAAATTTCCCGGGGTGATTAAATTACACGTTAAGCTGTTTTAAAACCCGACGGGCCCACACCTGAACCCTCCGCATGTTCCCCCATTTCTTCAGCCGTCGGATCACCACTTCATAGATCAACGGCCAGTGTTCACCCCGCTGCCCATCCCTTGTCAGCATTTTAACCAGCGGGGGATGGGTGGTTTTTGAATAGTCTACCATCCACGTGGCGATCATCCTGTGGAATCGCTGCCCTTCCTATACAAACCACCCTCGACCAAAAGCGGTGCGGGCGCTTACCGCTTACCTCTTACCGCCCAACCTTGCATACGTCAGCCCCTACGTCGATGACGTCACACCTCGAAAAAATAAAAAACCCTTTTAACTTCTAAATAAAGCCATTTTTTCGTGTTTTCGGTTATTTTCGTTGTTTGAAAACGACAGTGCTTCCTGCTGCGATTTTCGAATTTCCACTGTAATAGACCGATTTTCTCCAAAATTCTGCTGCACCCGTGGTCAAGTTCAGTCCTGCCATCATCTGTTACCTGTTAAAGAACCAGTCTCCTTCAAAAAACAGGTATTTATCTTTTTCCGCCCCGACTGCAAGTAAAAATCAGTTCACTTGGTTTTTCCGCTGAAATAGTGATTAAAAATCATCACTGAGTCTTCCTTAGAGGTTTTACAACTGTATAATTGTTCCCTGAACCGGCGAGTTGTGCCAATTTCCTTCATTTTTAGAAATTCCGCCTGGCCTGTAAGGAAAACCAAAACCTCCATTTTGAATCCACAAAGAACCAAATGGAGGCCAGCGTGACCTACGAATATTACTCCATTGAATGCTCCTCATAGGAATTAGGCCACCTTTGACAGATGAAGAGATTTCCAAATTAAAGACTTGGTTTTGATGAAAGTCCTATTGAGATATTGTCGGCTATGACGAATACTCAAGGGGCAGATCTTGCAGTTCTTCATGTGGAGTAGCGCAGGTATCTCTCATCCCTTGGGTGTTGCCATTCAGAAATCATCAGCATTATGCTGAACAAACTATTGTCTGCACGGAGGGCTGTAATAGCTCATGATCAAAGTATTTTGTTTCCCATCACTCCCCAGGCCATCAATGCCATGTTACACTTTGAACCAGACCAAGAATTAGCTCCATTGTCCATAGAAGGATTGATTGAGAAAACCAGGCAATTAACTCCAGAAAAGCTAAAATCCATGTGCCAGATTTTCATGTTACCTGAGCATCAACCTAAGGGGTCTCCTCCCTATGGTTTTATTGGTAATACATAGTCACAGGTGGGAAGCTCAATTGTAAACTATTATCTGCTATCTTGGTTAACATGGTGAATATGTGGATGAGATAACCTTGGCTTTGCTATCCATTTTTACTCCTGGGCAACCTCCTGAGATTAAATATGATTTTACTTCCTTCATAGCCAACAAGATCCATGATCAATTCATCAGGCTGGATACTGAAAAGTTTTTTAAGTACTCCTCAATTATCTATCATCTCATGATCTACTATCAGTTAGAAAGATTCCCTTTCCCTGTTCAAAAACTTGATACCAAGGGAAATCCCAGGTCAGTCATATTTTGGTCCCCCATCATTCATTCTTCCTCCGATTCTCCCTACTCCTACTCTGAATTCATTGATCAGTTTGTTTATCCTGCAACAACTTTGTTAACCGGAATTCCTCCCCCAAGACTCGGTAGTAGAAGTCAATGCCCTGTTCATCAAAGAGGTTATAAGTTTGGGATTGATATTGCCTTATCCATACAGTCATCGGGATTTATGCATGTGAATTACATCCATTCAAGTTACCCAAATATGTACCAATGAGGATTTTTTCCTTGGAATACTTCAGGCAAATGAACAATTCTGATGTGATCCATTTTTGTAATGTAAAGAAGAAAGCTCAGTTAAGGATCAAAAGCCAATTAGGTCTTTTCATCTGCAATTCTAGGGAAGCTGAGAGAGAAGCAGAAAATCTATTACAGAGAAAGTTCCAAACATCTTTCCGTTGGTTCCCTTATGACCCCTTTGGTTTTATTTGTGAAAAGAGATTAAAGAATAAATCATCTCCTTATGTACACCACAAGATTCCTGATCTAGAACAGTATGCAAATCAAGATGAATGGGTTGAAGGAACACTTGTTGAAGAGGAAAGTGGAGCTGACAAATTGAATAAAATCATGAAAGATGTTGAGAAGAACTTTGACTTAGAAACGTATGATCAAATGCAGGTACCCTACATTGGCACATCTTCGACGACCACTCTGACAAGCATTACGAGAAACGATCTATCGGTATGACGAGAACCCAAGGGCCAAGGAAGAGCATGGTTCCAGGTCAGTGAAACTTTGAGTCTGTGTGAAAAAACCACAGTTTCAAACATGTTAAACATGGGACAATCTGGGTATCTCCACCTGAGAGCAAGCACATCCAAGTTCAGGTACCGTCTCTCCATTAAATGTGGAAATAGGGAAAAAGAGGCAGGTTCCAGATACCACACCTCCATAAGGAACCTCACAGGCACATCCAACTAAAAAACACAAGTCAGATCCTCTTCCAGATGTAGAAATTATAGATGAAGTATTTGATGATGGGAGGGAAGATAGTCAACTAAATTTGTACCGATTAGTGAGACAAATACGGGACAGAGAAAGGAAAAGCTTCTGAAGCGGTGAAATATTTTCAGCATACACTCAAGCAGGACATAAAACGGACACGAGGATATTAAGAACCTTCATTAATATTCAAAACAAAGAATGATCCATTGAAAATGAAGGTATATGATCAGTATATGAAGATGGCTCCCATAATCAAGAAAGGCTAATGTCAGCGTTTGACCTTTCACAAGGCAAAATGCTGATGAGCCACTTCAAAACAAAGGTGCCAAAGCCCACTTCAGCAGCAGATTACATCAGAACAAATGTTGAAGTTTTGGCAAAGGATATCCATCCCCTGGACCAGATAGAGCTACACAGACAAACTGGGGAAATGGTCTATTCTACTCTCACCAACAAGGCCATGGCAGCTCTAACGCTGCAGGATTCTTTGAATAACACTACTGCACAATTGAAAATTGAGAAGGCCTCCTCACAGGCCAAAGATAATAGAATAAAATCTTTAGAAGAGATAATCATTGGTTTGGGTCATAATCCCAAAGACATTAAAAGTATTGAGGCATTAATAAAGAAGAAATATGATGACATAGCTGCACTCAGAAAGCAGCTAAAATTGCCAGCCTCAAGGCACCCTCAGACCCAAGAAGTTATAAAAGGTAATTCACAGGAAGAAATAATGGAGTTACTTCTAAATATGACTGAGCGACTAAATGAAACAGAGAGGGAATTGGAAAAAGCATTGCAGGAACAAGAAACTATTAAGCAGACTTCAACAACAGGTACCACAACAACAGGGCAGCAGATACAGCCATCTCAAGTGAATACTTCTGGCTTGAGTTCCGAGGACTTAATAAAACAAATGGAGAGTTTGCAACTGAGGGTCACAGAACTCCAAGAAACAAAATTGCAATTAGTAAAATTGGAGGAAAAATATGACACATCTAAAAAGACAGCTGCTGATAACACCAGGGAGATAAAAAGGTTGGAAAAATTGGTTCAGGCTTTGGAAAAGGATCTTTCATTGGAAAAGCCTCTAAAGGAAATAAATGACATTCTTTGGGGTAACATCATTGAGTTAATAAAGGACATTTGGCCCTCTATTCAAGCTATTTTTGAGCAAAATGAGTTGGTTAAAATTGCCCAAGAAGAAATAAACAGAACCAGAAATGAATTGAGAGGCAGGCCTGAGCAGGCCAATCAGCTCATTCAATTTTTGAATTCCAGAACAAAGCAACAGCTTGCATTATTAGGAATTGATGATAGGACAGGCACAGTTTTGGAAGTAAAAATAGTTTTCACCAAGAGGACTTTCATGCAAAATTTAGAAAGGAAGTGCACAGACATTTTGGTTGACATCAACATTTTCAGAGAGAAATTTCAAGCTTTGTTGGATAGTGGGTTACCAAGTCCCATGCTCACAGAAGATCAAATAATAGACTTGGAAACCTATGAGAAGAGAAAAAAGGCTCATGCTAAAAATACAGCTACTTGTTCTACTAGCTCGTCAGAATCGACATTACCAACTGGGAAAAGTATCTATGATAAAGTGAGGAATTTATTTCATCTGGAACATGAAATAAAGTATCTATTTCCGAATGAGCCTACCTTTTATAAACTTACTGAAGCAGATGAAACTTTAAGAAAGCTCAGAAGAACTATGATACTAGATGATCAATGGTGGAAGGAAATGTTGGAAATTCTATAAAAGTTGTTTTCAGGATGAGAATTTATCTTTACTATCAAGTAAATAGTAAAAACAGGAAAACAGATGAAAGAGTATCAGGTGAAAAGGTTAAAGAGTATCCGTGGGAATAAAGAGTGTCCAACAAGCCAAAGAAATACTGCAAGGGACAGCACAGAGCCCTATTTCAACACTTACCTCCAGCACATCCATGAAGAAAGGAACAGCACATCAGCAGTTGCCCATTATTCTGTCCACGAGACCATTTGTCTCTTGTTTGTTTGTAAATTATGCTTTAAGTCAGCCTAGATTATTGGCTAAGATAGTGTAAGATTGTTTAAGATTATTTTGTGTATAAATAAACCCTCAAAGAGAGTGTTGAGGGTGGATTCTATTACTCTGTTGTAACATTGAGATTTTCGGAATAAAAGCTTTTGGAGAAATTTACTTGTGGCTTGCTGGATGACGATTTGAAAGCACTGGACTTGTTGCGGGATTCATGTGTTGGACTACAGTTCAATAAGTGTTTCTACCTTTTGTCTGAAATTTTATATTAGTTTTTAATACCATCATATCCATTTCTGAATAATTTACATAAGAGATTGAAACAGAATTTTCTTAATTGTACTCTGTTTTCAAATGTGATTGTTCCTAAATGTTTTCTTCTAAATTAGCTATAAGCATGAATTCTTAAATGCTCCTGCTTCGCTAATTTAAGCACTGTTGATTGCTATAATAAAGAATCCTTTATTTCTCTTTGTTTGTAGTCAATTCACTTCTTTCCTTTGAACATGGTGAAAGATTCTTAGTTGCCTTTCATCCCTTCAAGATCATTCCATCCACTTTAAATTTTAAGGATTGTTCTCTGTCTAGCTATCTTGCCCTGTAATACCATCTTGTGCTTAGAATAGAAATCCAGTAAAGCCATCCTTTGACTCCATAGCCCAATGGACTGAAATCCCTCAACCTTGCCCTTAGTTTGTGGATTCCACCAATTTTCCCAAAACAAACTTTGAATCTATAACTAGCCTAAAACCTTCCAAGAACAAAGATAAATCATAAAGAGAGAGCCCTCTCTGGATGCAGATTGGCTAGATTCTGCATCTAAAAGGTTGGTTTGTGGTTACCTCGGGTATACTTTCCTCTTACACAACTTCTAGGAAAACCTCAGTGATAACACAATGATCACAACCAATGATTAGTTTCATGCCACAACCCCATGGGGTTTTAGCCCACTAACTCGGGTTGCTAACCTTAAACATGAATATCTCTAAAACCATGAATAATTATATGGCATTCCATATATCAATGGAAACATCTTAACGAGTAGAAACCATCAAAATTATCCTTTACTCATTATAGAGTATTTTTTCAATTAAAATTCCCATGCAAGATTGGGGTAGCCCATGGTGCTGCTTGGGTTGAAATCAATGACAACCATTGATAAAAAATATCCTGCTTTGGCATTGATGGAAACACAAGTATTCCCCATGGGATCATGACACCTCTTCCTATAACATTTTCTCACCATTTCTCATCAATGGCAAAGGGTAACAGGTCCACATGAAAAAAATCGTCATGTGGAATTGTACACACCTTAACTCCCCTTTTTTTACTTAGTTAGATAAGAGAAAGAGTCTAATGAGAAGTGGGGAGAATCCCAATCTTTAGGCAATGATACCCAAATGCTTCACGATGTAATTTTTTGGGAAAGATGCCAGAAATGTGTTCCTTTATGCCAACATATTCAAGGTTGATATTCTTTTCGGTGACCCGATATCTAACGAAATGATATTTTATTGGAATGTTCTTTTTTTGGAATGAATCGCAAAATACTTGGAGATATTGATGGCACTAGTGTTATCGCAAAATATGGGAATAGGATTATTAAACTTGACTTGAAGATCTTGTAAAGTTTTCTTCATCTAGAGAACTTGAGTACAACAAGATGGTGTCGTGATATATTTTGCTTCTGCTGTGGATAACGAGATTGAAGACTACTTTTTACTTAACCATGAAACAAGGAAACCACCTAGATAGAATGTTTTTCCACCAGTACTCTTTCGATCATCAACACTTCCTGCCCAATATGCATCTATATAGGCTTGGATAACTAGATTATTTCATTTTGATACCATAAACCATATTTAGTTGTGCCCTTAAGATATCGGAGAATTATTTTGATAGAAATAATATGAGATGCTTTTCGTGCTGCTTGAAATCTTGCTACTTGTACAACTACCTACATTACGTCTAGACGACAATTTGTCACATATAGAAGACTGCCAATCATAGATCTATACAACCTATGGTCCACATCCTTTGAAAAACCTTCTAAACTTAACTTGAAACATGTTACCATTGGCATAAAGATGAGCTTGCAATCTTCCATCTTGAATTTCTTGATCATTTCCTTGATGTACTTGGTTTGATATATAAATATTCCTTTATCTTATTGAGATATTTGAAGCACTAAAAATTATGTCAGCTCACCAAGTAGAAACATTTCAAACTCACTTTTCACCTTTGTGGAAATTTTTTTACTTAATATGTCATCATTGATTCCAAAAATTATATCGTCCACATATAATTCGATAATTGTTAGGTTACCTTGATCCACTTTCACATAGAGATTGTTGTCAGTGCTTCCTTTCTTGAATCCTTGTTGTTGTAGATATCCATCAATATGAGCATACCATTTTCTAGGAGCTTTCTTGAGATCATATAGTTCCTTATTTAATCTGTAGATATAGTCTTCGTTTTCAGAGAGCAGAAAACCTTCAGGTTGTTCAATGTAAAATTCTTCTTCAAATTCACCATTTTGAAAGGATAACTTAACATCCATTTTGTAGACCTTGATTTTTATCAAGCATGCATAAGCGAGAAAAATTATGATAGCTTCCATTCTAGCAACGGGAGAAAATGTTTCTTCAAAAGAAATTCCTTCAACTTGTGCATATCCTTTGCAGGCTAATCTTGCCTTATTCCTAGTAAGTTTTCCATCCTCATTAAATCATTTTGAAGACCCATTTATTTATAATAACATTTTTATCCTTTTCTCATGGAACCAATTCCCAAGTTTCGTTCTTCTCAATTTCATCCAGTTCTTCATTCATAGCTACTACCCAGTTTTCATCTTGACTAGATTCCTCAAAATCTCTAGGCTCAAAAGTTGCTTAAAACTAAAGGTGGGCTTGTTGTGATAAACAATGATGTCAACTTATTCTAGTTCCAACTCCTTCATATATGTTGTCAATGATTTTATTTGACGGATGATTCTTTTGACACCATCCTTTTAATGCTTTTGGAGAATTTTATTCTACATCTTGCTGATCATTTCTTATTTCCTCTTGGTTTATTTTTGTTTGCTTATTTGATTTGGTCTTATTTTGGAGCTTCTTCTTCATCCATCGCAGATTCTCCCTTAGATCCCTAAGATTTTCTTAAAGGGACAATCTCATCGTCATCCTTTGTAACACAATCTTCATCGAAAGTAACATTTACACTTTCCACTATTTGTTTTCAACTCATATTGTAGCATCTATAAGGCTTCATTTTGCATGAATAACCAAAAAAAATACTGTCATCGACACGGGAATCAAACTTGCCCAATTTTTTATCTTCTCTTTTGATGTAGCATTTGCTTCCAAATATTTTCAAGTATTTGTTGTTAGTCGGTCTTGCTTTCCATAATTCGCATGGAGTCATGTTACAATTGTTTCGTAACAAGCCTCTGTTTATAATGATACAGATGTATCGATTGCTTGAGCCCATAATTTATCATATATTTTTGAGTCATTTAACATTGTTCTAGTCATTTCTTGTATAGTTCTATTTTTTATTTCAGTAACTCCATTTTTCTGTGATGTTCAGGCTATTGAGAATTTCCTTTTTATTTCATTTTCATCATAGTACTTCTAAAATACCTTGGAAGTTAATTCTCCGCCATTATCTGATCTCAGAAATTTGATTTAAATCAGTTTCATTTTCGGCCAATTCCTTAAAGATTATAAAACATGTGAATTCCTTAGTATTTTTCTTTAAGAAGCTGAAGATTGTCATTCTGGTGTAATCATCTACCATTAGCATAAAATATGATTCTCCATCTAAACCTTTTGTTCTCATAGGACCACATAGATCAATATGTAATGATTCCAATGAATGTAAGGCAAAGTGATTTTTTATCTTGAACTCAAATTTTGTCTTCTTGTCGTGCCGACAAGATTCACATATCGTATTGGTAGGTTTTCAAAGTTTAGGCATTTCTCTTACTTCTTCCTTTTTATTAATCCTAACCAAATTTTCAAAATTTATATGTCCCACTTGTTTGTTCCATAACCAACTTTCCTCTTATTTCACCAAAAATAACCCTTTAGGTGTCTCATCCAAAATATATATGTCATTTGGAGGTCTTCTTTCTTTAGCCACAATCTTACTGAACTTTCCTTTCCTGATTTCACATTTCTTAGAGTTAAATAACATCATGTGTTCTAGATCGAACATTTGTCCAACACTGAGCATTGTTGAAATTTGGTACCGGAGGACAGGTGGTTCCCTAAGGCTTTGATCTTTGGCCTAGGGAAAAGTGTCCAAAAGAATTTAATTTTTCTCCTAAAGTAACTTTATAATTTTTTATAAAGTTAAATCTAATTTAAAAGTGACTTAAGTGATAAAGTTACTGAAGTGACTTTATAAAGTTATAAAGTCAAATCTAATTTTAAAGTGACTTTAAGTGATAAAGTTACTAAAGTTAAAGTGACTTTAAATAAAGTCAATATAAAATTAGAAAGGAAAAAGTAACTTTGGAAATAAAAGACCAAGTGGGTCTTTATTAAAGTGGGGTGAATTAAAAAATAGAAAGTGAGATTTAAATGAGCATTTAATCTCAGCCCTAGATCTCAATCTATCTCAGCCATTGGATTTAGGGATTCCCCAAAAGTCACTTAGGGTTAGGTTAAAGGAGGAAAAGGAGGAAAAAGGTCATTCATTCTTTCATCAAAGAGATTGGAGAGAGGAGGAGAGGAGTCAAGAGTGATTTGAGCAGTAGTGGGAGAGCAGCTGCCAGCAAAGACAAAGCAAGTCCGGCATGCCAAGAGAGCACACTTCCCAAGGCTGAAAAATCCGTACAGCAGAGTTTATTGGCACATTAACCAAGGCAGAAAGTCCGTACAGCATTTGCACGGTTTTCGAGAGAGGGGCAACACTGTTTTCGAGAGCTGGAACAGCAGCAAGGAGCACGATTTTCAAGGCAGATTTTTCTGGGCACGAAAATCGAGAAAGGGGGCTGCTGTCCCATCCGTACGGAATCCGTACAGTCCGTACGGTCATTCCTGGCACATTTTTCGAGGCAGCTAAGACAGCGTTTAATGCTGTAATTTCTCTGAAAAATTTCTGTTTGCTGTTTGGCACGTTTTTCGAGGTGGAGGGTGGCACGAAAGTCAAGATAAGTGATTTTTGTGTTTGCTGTAATTTTCTGTGTATTACTGCTCACTGTAAAAGCATTTTTCAGAAATAAAAGAGAAGCTTCCAGACTGGTTTTCCCCAAGAGTTGTAGGGGGTTTTTCCAGGTCACCTTGACCAAAAATTTCTGAGTTATGATGTGTTGAATGACTGTTTGTTACTGCTGTTATTTTATTTCTGCATTTTCAGCATTCTGAAAAATTTCCAGAATTTGTGTTTTCAGCAAATTTATTTTCCAGTTTATTAAATGTATGGATATGGGAAAGGCATTTAATTATTTTCGAGTAATAAGGTGAAAACTGAAAACCGGGGTGGGAAACTATAAATTTCTACATGGTATCAAAGCTTGAGTGCTGAAGAGCAGTTTGGGACAGCAAGGAGAAAATTACAGCCTGCTGACTTTTCACTCAGAAAATTCCAGCAAGCTGATTTTTCACAAACAGTAGATTTTTACCTTTACTACAGCAGTGTTATTTTTCAGTTTTAGGACAGCAGGATGTCTTTGGGATTGAGGGTGGAGGATAGGCTGGATGGGCATACAAATTACAGTGTTTGGAAGGAGAGAATGCAGAGTATCTTTAAGGAGGCGGAAGTCTGGGATATCATGGTTCATACCACACAACAGCCTGTTAATGTGCCTACTGATCCTGTTCAGTTGGCAGCATATAACAGAAAGAACAACAAGGGTAAGAGACTGATTCTAGATGGAATCAAGGACCATTGCATTCCTCATGTGAGAGGAAAGAGAAATGCCCATGAGATGTGGTCAGCATTGACCAACCTCTACCAGAGTACCAATGAGAACCGAAAAATGGTCCTGAAGGAGAAGCTGAAGAACATTAAGATGGCTAAGACTGATAGTGCAGCTGGATATCTCACAAAGATTACTAATGTGAGAGATGAGTTGGCAGCGATTGGAGAGGCCATTCCTCCCACTGAGTTGGTGCGGATTGCAGTGAATGGCCTCCCCAGTTCATGGATGAACTTTGCTGATGGGGTTTGGGCACGTGAGACCCTTCCCACATGGGAGAGGTTTTGGGATGATTGCATTCAGACAGAGATCAGGAAAGGTCAGCTTGGGGCAGCCAAGCCAGTTGAGCAGGATGATGATGTAGCACTGTTGGCAGGACGCAAGAAAGGCAAAGGGAAGAAGCAAGCTTCCACAAGCAATGGTGGGGGCAAAGGCAAAGGTAAAGGTAAACAGGATAACACACATAAGGACTATTCCAAAGTGAAGTGTTGGAATTGTCAGAAGATGGGACACTATGCAGTTGTGTGTCCGGAGAAGAAGAAGAAGAAGGGGAAGAACCAGAGCATGGCAGCTTCAGCAGAGGTTGAGGACTTTGCAGATCGCTTTGACCGAGAGTTTGGGTTCGTTGCGTGTGAGTCTTCTAAAGGCAGATTATCTCGCCATGAGAGGTTCGCAGGGAGCATGCATTTCCTCGACTAGCGAGCATCTTCGGCATTCGTGATGTAAAGGCTTCACGTCATACTTAATAGAGTCCGTGAGTACTCTCCGAGCTTTCGAGAGTGGCAATCGATGTAGAGGTGACTTCAGGATGACAGTCATAGGATGGGCTTGAACATTGACATTTCGTAGGAGTCCAAACTCCCTTGAAGGTGCTCGGATGTTCTATGTGCCGGATGAGGAAGAACCTCATATCCGGGGTCTGCCTTTGGAGGACAGAGATATGAGATACTATTCAGGGAGGACAGGTTGATGTATTCTAGGGCACTCCAAACGATTCTACCTAGAGGATAGGTGTACGCCATGCAAAGGTGTAGGAGTTTGCATTTCTGGGCCTTGACTGAGCAAGAGGTACCGACAAAGCAGCTAGCGCTTCCGAGCAAGCAGAGATTTGGCACCGCAGGATGGGGCATATGTATCATGGAGCCTTGAGGACTTTGCGGGAGATCACTACAGGTGTGCCAGATTTCAGTACTAATCACTTTGATACTTGCAGAGGATGTGCGATGGGTAAGTTTGCCAAATCCCCTTTTCCCAGCAGTGACAGCAGAGCGACTGGGATACTTGATTTGATTCATTCCGATGTGAGCGGTCGGATGTCTCATGTTTCCTTGAGTGGATATGAGTACTATGTGTTATTCATTGATGATCACTACAGGAGGACCTGGATTTTATTTCTTGAAGACCAAGAGTGAGGTCTTCAAGCGGTTTCAGGAGTTCAGAGCTCTTGTGGAGACACAGACAGGTCGGAAGATCAAGTCCCTGAGGTCGGACAATGGGGGAGAGTACACCCTTGGAGAGTTTGTTGACTATTGTGCTGAGGCAGGCATTAGGAGGGAGCTCACTGTTCCTTACAACCCCCAGCAGAACGGGGTTGCGGAGAGGAAGAACAGATCCATCGGAGGGGCTGCCAAAGCCATGTTACATGATCGGGGGTTGCCATTGTTTTTGTGGGCAGAGGCCTGCAACACAGCTGTTTACTTGCAGAACAGGAGTCCGCATCGTGCCTTGGGGCACATGACTCCGGAGGAGGCTTTTTCTGGGAAGAAGCCTGATATGGGTCATCTTCGTACCTTTGGGTGCATGACATACTCCTACATACCCAAGGAGAAGAGGACCAAACTAGAGCCCACCGCAGAGAAGGGTATCTTTGTGGGCTACAGTGAGACCTCCAAGGCCTTTCGGATTTACATTCCTGCACAGAGGAAAGTTGTTGTCAGGCGGGATGTGAAGTTCGAGGAGGAAAGGGCCTTTAGGAGGTCATGGGAGTTAGAGTATCTGGATCAGCCAGACCCTCAGCAGCAGTTGAGTCAGTCGCAGGGATCCAGTGGGCAGGGATCAGGAGGATCCGGAGGTACATCTATGACGATGTCAGGTCCGTCAGTGGGGAGTGGCTCGCAGAGTCAGAGGGGTGGAGCTATGGGCAGCACGCAGAGCAGTCCACAGAGCAGTTCACTGGGGAGTCCACTGATGGACAGTTCACACGGTACCTCAGCATCTACAGGTTCAGGTGCAGGCAGGAGGACAGCAGACAGACAGTCAGGAGTTCAGGCTCCCGATGTTGAGGAGGAGGAGTTTTATTCTCCGGCGGGAGAAGTGTGCTCAGGGAAGAGGAAGCCCAAGTGGCTTCAGGACACCTTGAGAGATGCCACATCTGTTGCTGAGCCTAAGAGGCCGGTCAGAGAGAGCAGACCACCCGAGAGGTTTTGTAGCTATATGGCAATGGCTACCAGCATCCTTGACTCTGAGCCTTCTAGCTATGAGGAGGCAGCTAGCCAGCAGGTCTGGAGAGAGGCCATGCAGGAGGAGTATTCTTCTATCATGAAGAATGATGTTTGGGAGGTGGTGCCGAGGCCCGAGGGAAAATCCGTGGTTACTTCCAGATGGCTTTACAAGGTAAAGCATGCTGCAGATGGCAGCATTGAGAAATTCAAAGCGAGGTTTGTGGCTAGAGGGTTCTCCCAGGTAGAGGGAGTTGATTATGAGGAGACCTTCGCTCCCGTGGCTCGACATACTTCGATCCGCTCCATTATATCGATAGCAGCAGAGATGGGTTGGAAGATCCACCAGATGGATGTGAAGACCGCATTTCTCAATGGCTTCATACAGGAGGAGGTGTACATTGAGCAGCCACATGGCTTTGAGGTGCATGGGAAGGAGTCCCATGTGTGCAGACTGAAGAAGGCCCTTTATGGCCTGAAGCAAGCTCCCAGAGCTTGGTACTCCAAGATAGATACTTACTTGCAGAAGATGGGTTTCACAAAGAGTGAGGCAGATCCGAACCTTTACTATATTGTGATAGGTGAGGAGCCTCTCATTCTGGTGCTGTATGTGGATGACTTAGTCATTACAGGTACAGAGAGACTCATAGAGCACTGCAAGAGAGATCTTGCGGCGGAGTTTGAGATGAAGGACATCGGCTTGATGCATTACTTTTTGGGTTTGGAGGTGTGGCAAGAGGAGGGGCATTTCTTCCTGGGACAGGGGAAGTATATTGTGGACATCCTTGGCAGATTCCACATGGAGGATTGTAGACCCATGTCGACACCGATGATCACCAACCGGAAGAAGCTTCATGCTTCGGATTCCGAGTTGGTGGATCCCACATTGTACAGACAGCTGATTGGTTCCTTGATGTATTTGGTCAACACTAGACCAGATATTTGTTTTGCAGTCAACATGATGAGTCAGTTTATGTGTGAGCCTAGAAAGGTTCACTGGGTGGCTGCAAAACACATTTTGCGATACTTGTATATTGACAAGGGATTGTTGGTCCGGACTGCTGCAGGGGGATGAGTGACTGGGAGGTTACATCGATTCTGATTGGGCGTGTTGTGCTTCTGTAGGAAGAGCACTTCTGTGGTGTCGTTTTGGGTTGGGTTCGGCAGTGGTGTCATGGTTCAGCTGAAAGCAGCAGTCAGTAGCATTGAGTTCAGCGGAAGCAGAGTATATGGCAGCCAGTCTAGCTAGTTGTGAGGCCATCTGGCTTCGCAAGATGTTGCTTGGCTTATTTGGTCAGCCGTTGAGACCTTCAGTGATTTACTGTGATAATCAGAGTTGCATTAAACTCACGGAGAATCCAGTATTTCATGACAGGTCAAAGCATATCGGGATCAAATATCATTTCATCAGAGACTATGTTCAGAAAGGAGCTGTGAAGCTTGAGTATATTCCCACCGATGAGCAGGTTGCAGATATTCTTACCAAAGCCTTACCACGGGGCAAGCATGTCTACTTCAGAGACAAGATGGGTGTGGTGAGGAACACCTTCCTCGGTAAGAGGGAGTGTTGAAATTTGGTACCGGAGGACAGGTGGTTCCTTAAGGCTTTGATCTTTGGCCTAGGGAAAAGTGTCCAAAAGAATTTAATTTTTCTCCTAAAGTAACTTTATAATTTTTATAAAGTTAAATCTAATTTAAAAGTGACTTAAGTGATAAAGTTACTAAAGTGACTTTATAAAGTTATAAAGTCAAATCTAATTTTAAAGTTACTTTAAGTGATAAAGTTACTAAAGTTAAAGTGACTTTAAATAAAGTCAATATAAAATTAGAAAGGAAAAAGTGACTTTGGAAATAAAAGACTAAGTGGGTCTTTATTAAAGTGGGGTGAATTAAAAATGAAAAGTGAGATTTAAATGAGCATTTAATCTCAGCCCTAGATCTCAATCTATCTCAGCCATTGGATTTAGGGATTCCCCAAAAGTCACTTAGGGTTAGGTTAAAGGAGGAAAAGGAGGAAAAGGTCATTCATTCTTTCATCAGCAGATTGAGAGAGGAGGAGAGGGAGCTGAAGAGTGATTTCTGAGCAGAGGGAGAGCAGCAAAGGCAGCACAGCAAGTCCGTACAGCAAGAGAGCACACTTCCCAAGGCTGAAAAATCCGTACAGCAGAGTTCATTGGCACATTAACCAAGGCAGAAAGTCTGTACAGCATTTGCACGGTTTTCGAGAGAGGGGCAGCACTGTTTTCGAGAGCTGGAACAGCAGCAAGGAGCACGATTTTCAAGGCAGATTTTTCTGGGCACGAAAATCGAGAAAGGGGGCTGCTGTCCCATCCGTACGGAATCCGTACAGTCCGTACGATCATTCCTAGCACGTTTTTCGAGGCAGCTAAGACAGCATTTAATGCTGTAATTTCTCTGAAATATTTCTGTTTGCTGTTTGGCACGTTTTTCGAGGTGGAGGGTGGCACGAAAGTCAAGATATGTGATTTTTGTGTTTGCTGTAATTTTCTGTGTATTACTGCTCACTGTAAAAGCATTTTTCAGAAATAAATGAGAAGCTTCCAGACTGGTTTTCCCCAAGAGTTGTAGGGGGTTTTTCCAGGGTCACCTTGACCAAAAATACTAAGTTATGATGTGTTGAATGACTGTTTGTTACTGCTGTTATTTTATTTCTGCATTTACAGCATTCTGAAAAATTTTCCAGAATTTGTGTTTTCAGCAAAATTTATTTTCCAGTTATTAAATGTATGGATATGGGAAAGGGCATTTAATTATTTTGGAGTAATAAGGTGAAAACTGAAAACCGGGGTGGGAAATAGAATT